>KN482648.1:34597-73365 GCA_000787095.1 Periophthalmodon schlosseri | reverse complement strand
CAGAGATGCCAGACGCTGTCAGACACATGCGCGCTCGCTTTCACATTTTCACCGCTCACTTTTAGTTACTGCGCCCTTGATTTCTGGGTACGTGCCCTCGATTTCTGTCTACGCGCTCTCAACTTAAAGATAGCTAAACGATGCCATAGGCTTGCCCTCTCCGGGTGGGGAGTCCTTGCCTCAAGTGGAGGAGTTCAAGTATCTCCGTGTCTTGTTCACGAGTGAGGGAAGGATGGAGTGTGAGATTGACAGGTGGATAGGTGCAGCACCTGCAGTGATGCGGTCGCTGTATGGGACTGTTGTGGTAAACAAGGAGCTGAGCTGAAAGGCAAAACTCTCGATTTACCAGTCAATGGACGTTCCTACCCTCACCTATGGTCATGAGCTTTGGGTAATGACCGAAAGGACAAGATCGCGGATACAAGCGGCCGAAATGGGTTTCCTCCGCAGGGTGGCTGGGCGCTCCCTTAGAGATAGGGTGAGGAGCTCGGTCACACGGGAGGAGCTCGGAGTAGAGCCGCTGCTCCTCCATGTCAAGGGGAGCCAGCTGAGGTGGCTTGGGCATCTGTTTAGGATGCCTCCTGGACGCCTCCCTAGGGAGGTGTTCTGGGCATGTCCCACCGGGAGGAGGCCCCAGGGAAGACCCAGAACACGCTGGAGGGAATATATCTCTCGGCTGGCCTGGGAATGCCTTTGGGTCCCACTGGAGGACATGTCTGGGGTGGAGGAAGTCTGGGAGTCCCTGCTTAGACTGCTGCCCCTGCAACCCGGCCCCGGATAAGCGGAAGAAAATGGATGGATGGCTAGTGGAGTATTAAAGCAAAGCAATATCATCTCCATGGAAACAAGCAGGTGGCAGATGGACCCTCCACCAAAAAAGTTACATAGTGGACCTTTAACTATGACAATTGTATTGTTTATGTAGTTTAGGTCTTTAAAGAGCTGTATGTAGCCTGAGCTCTAACAGGTATTACATTCACAACTGATCTGGGTTGCCAGTGCCTAAACCTGCAGATAGAGGACACATACAAGTTTTTTTTCATTCTCAGTATATGGACAGGCCTCATGTGAAAGCTCAGAACCAGAATTCACTCACTGAGCTGCAGAGGCTGCACTAGCACTGAATAATGATTAGCTGCAGGTGCTGGGGTTTAGATAGTGACAATTCAGATCAGAGAGAGTCCTTTTAGGTTTAAACCAACTGGATTTCAGCATTAAAACTGGCAACCCAAATGAGAGACTCCTGAGGCACATTCTGCTTTTTGATTGTATAATCATCTTGAAAACCAAAACACTAAATTATGACTACATCATGATGTTTTCTTAATGTAACATGATGTTCCATTTATTTTAAAAATCATGTTTAATGTTTGTGTAACCAAGAATAAATCAGAATTACAATTGTTACAATAAAAGCTATATTTGATTTGAACATGTTTACCTTGTTTCTACAGATCATGTTAATAGAATTTAAAATCAAAATCTTACATACAGTTCCTTTAAGGGCTGCTTGGTTTATTTCGTTTTAGTCAACATAAATATGACATTCAGGATCACGACGACAAAAATATTCTAGTGGACAAAATGAACAGTGAAAGTAGGTGTAGTCGATCTCTGACGATGAACAGGTCAGAGGTCACAGACAAAGAAATCACAGGACTGAACTGGAGGTGCTACCGGAGCTAGTGTCACCCCAAAACTGTTCACTTAGAAACAGAAGGATCTTCCAATGTCCTCAGCAGTAGTCCACTATACTCCCCACACATAGATCTATAGGCCACTTGAATGAATTTATTTCATATATTTCTGGAGAATAATCAGTTACTTTGAATATTACTGTTCTTAATTTTCAAGCAACATATCGCACTTCAAGAGCAGTCACTGGTCAAACAGAAGCAGAGGCTACAGTGTTACACTGTCAGTTTCCTGTTTGTTAATAACTCATTTATTCCCTAAACCAAACAGAAAAGTACAACCAAAGCACTATTCATTCTTTTCAGAGTTCATCAAAGTTCTGTCTTGAAGAAGATGTCTCTAGAATCAGCTCACATCAATGACTTATTATTAAATGTTGTTCAGGTCAAACTGTATATTATTTATTATTATTATTTATTTAAAAACATTTATCATTGTTGGATTTATCATCCTTTCTTGAGGCCTTTTGCTACTTCTGCTGACCACCAATTGGCAGGGTGACAGAGGGAAGAGCAGTGTTGGGTGTGACTTGCTAACTAATACTTTGTTACTGTAATTAAATTGGGCTACATTTTAAGTAAAAAGTAGTATAACTCATTACTGTGAAAATACTTCTGTATTGTAATTAAATTACAGTTACTGACAAAATACTTAGTTACTTAGTTACCCATAGGCTGTAACACCTTAGACGCAGAGTGAGGCTGACTGTAGCACCGCTGTAGAGATGTTACTCATTTCTGTAGTTCGTGTAATGACATTTGAAACAGTTAAAACAACTCATTTTGTGGTTTACCTCTATTTAAATGTCTAAAACATAAAAACACACAGTAATGTTACTAAGTTACTTTAAGGCAGTAACTAAATAGTGTTATAGCTATTAATGGATAACTAGTTACTTTTCAGAGTAACTTCCCCGACACAGGTGAAGTGTCTTGCTCAGGGAAACAGCTTTAGAACCATTAGATTTGTGGATGAACGAACCACCACATCACTTCAGCTCCAATGAGAATACATCAGTTTAAACATGGTCCTGAGTACCTTTGCTTTAGAATCTCATGATTTAGAATGTAACATAATGACTAGCTAAATTTAATTAAATAAAAAAAACATTATTTCACAGCGTCAGCTGGAAAACAACTAAACTAGATAATGAGGAACATGTTAATGTTAGCACGCAGCAGTAATTGATGGCAGAAATGCTTAGAACAAGTCCAGCGATGATTTATGGACTTATAAGCTACAGGGTTTCTACCTGTGACATTACAATTTCAAACTGGAGTTTTTGGTAAGACTCAGAGGGACTTTTTACAAAGGATTACTGAAACCAGCGCGAATGAAGCTAAATACAGTTCCAGGTCTGTTTTCAATGAGTAAACAATATTCTACGGTATTATATGGTTAAAAGTTCAAAAAAGTCAATTTTGGCCTATGTGTTCCTTAAAGAGTGGGTATTTTACTTATTAGCATATAACATATTTAGATCACCATGTTACCTTTTATTGTTTTGAAAATGCAGTATTCGCCAAAAACAACATATTAACATGTTTTATCAAAAATTGCTTTTGACACTTTGAGCCTCCCCTTCCTTTGCTCTCTGCGCTAAGTCACTCCTCCTTCAGAGCGCTATTGCAAACAGTCAGAGGTGCATCCCGCTAATGAAACTACTGCACATCGCATTAGGTTTGTCAAGTTTTGTATCACGCTTTTGTATATTTATGGAGAATTGTCATGTGGGAGTATAAATGATGTAGGTTTGTGGGCCAAGCATTGAACAGCATCACACTGCTAACGGTAAGGAGGATTCAGATAGGGCCCCAAAGAGACCTCCAAAATACTTAAACATACATAGATGGCCTATAAAATCTCTTCAGGTGTGTTTTTGATGAGGGAACTATGTTTTAACATGGTAGAAAGCCAAAGAAAAAATACATTTTGTATAATACCTCCTCTTTAAAGGGCCCATATTATGCTTTTTTCTGGTTTATGTTATAATGTTGTTTCCTCATCACAAACATACTTGGAGTTGTGTTTTGTTTTATTTACACACATGTTTAAACACAAACCCCTGCATTTTTAGGCTGTGTTCTTCTCTCAAACAGAAAACACTCTGTTCCACCTTGTGATGTCATGTAGTAATAAAGGAAGAGCTCCACTGTGTTTTTAAACTCTGTACACCTTCACTAGTATCATTTGGATAATTTCAGCTGAACTAAAGGTAAAAGGTAGAGGTTAACTTGAACACTACAGTTTCATGACACCACAAGGTGGAACAGAGCATTTTGAGCTTTGGAGATGTAGACAGACTAATAATAAAGGATTGCTCAAACGTGTGAATGAAACAAAACACAACTCCAGGTATGTTTTTGAGGAGGTAATAACATTATAATATGACTTATAACTCACAAGAGTCAATTTTGCGTCATATAGGACCTTTAATGAATGGTTTGTAGTCTGTCTGTCCCTGTCGTGTCCTGGTCAGCTGAGCTCGAAGCCCCGCCCCCCCGTTCCTTCTCGCACACGCATACAGGAACAACATGGCGGCCGCTGCTGATGCACTAGCGCCTCACCTCTACTAGCCGCGTCTCAGGGCGATGCTTTAAAACCCGGGCAGCCGAGATGAACCTCTGCGCCCAGTACTTACGGTGAGCCCCCCGCACAGCTCTGGTGCCTGGATCCAAGCCCGTAAAACCTCCCCAAAATGTCCGATTTCCAGCGGGCTCACGCGTTGTTTTGTTCCGCTGCTAAGGCTAATGCTAACGGCTAATATCAACAAATAAGCGCTAGTGCGTCTTCTAGGCATTTTACATACATTTTACACACATCCAACTGGCGTTTTCTGTCACCACAGCGTTGTCCTGTTATAGTCACACCAACGTATACAATTTATACACCTAATTTTGTATAATTCTAGCACGTAGCTTCGTTTACTGTGTCACGCTTGCTTGAGTACTGTACCCCATTACGCTGTATTCATTCTAAACCCAAAACAAACACGCTCTTTCTCTGATCTCTTGTAAATATTGGATACATGAACGCTACACCTGGTTTAAACGTGTTTGTTTAAATGAGACGATCGGAGACCAGATGGTTGATTGGTGGAATGCTGTACTGTGCCAGTCTCTTTGGGGACACTAATGACGTGTTTTTGTGCATGTTTGTGGACTCGAGCAGACAGGCAGAGGCCCTGAAGGCTGACATGGCAGGTGAGTGGCCCAGTCACGTGACATAACACAACACGGCACCACACAGCTGGAGTTATAGGATCTGAAACTGTTACAGAACACATAGGACTGCCTCGTTCCTCATGTCAGATTGTCTAGTCTTACACGTTAGCAAAGAGTAGTAACATTTAGTTCTTTACATTATAATAAATCTTAGTCATGTTGTCCTGTGGTTCTCCAAAACTATGACACTTCACATGTACTATTGGTGGTACACAGATTGCTTCTGGTTGCACTTGGGGTATGCTGCAATTCCAGTGGTTGGTAGTTCAAAATTGGAGACGCATGTATTCACAGTTCTTATTTTGTTAATCCTCTTTAGAACTAGTATAACCACGGTTTAGTCTGCTTTACACCAGTTTTAGTCTTAATTTAGACCTGAGATAATCCTGGTTTAGTTCTGGTTTAGATCTGGTGGTACTTTTTAGGGGATACTTGGTGTGAAAAGTTTGAGAACCACTGATTTTAGTAAACTAAAAATTCAATTCTGTAAACTGGACAAAAAGTTTGAGTGAAAACGTTTCGCTGCTCATCAACTTTTTGTCCAGTGGACAGAATTGAATTTTTTGTTTACAATGGATCATACCTGGACGACTGAGGAATTACACAGGCGACCCCTGATTTAACTGAAATAGATTGATGGTGTTTAGTGTAGGGTTGGCAAAAGTAACAAAAAATCTGATGCTAAATTAAAACCTCTATCCTACCCTACCGAAACTACATACTCATTTGATATTAAAACAAATTACATTAACAGGACAAAAAAAAATTTGACCTTGACCTGAACAGAAGGATCTTTAACTTTACCTGGATAACTATAAGTCCTCATGTTAACATGGTGAATGGTTGCCTACAGGTACAGTCAAGATGGACAAGTGTGTAAAGCATTTGCTAAATTGGATCTAAATTATTCAGAGTTGAGATAAACACAACAATACCCAACTACCTGAATGATTACCCCCCTGGCCTATTATATAGTAATAATAGTAATGGCTGCGATCTAGCAGTTGTAATTATTGATTAGTATTTCTCTTTTACATTATATTGGAGCTGTTGTTTTAATGCCACGTTCGAGCTGGCTGTTATACAAAAATAAATCAACTAACTTGTAGGACTGCAGCAATTAATAGACTAATCTGGCCTAGTCGACTAAAAAAAAATAATCGTACTTGAGTTTTGATAATCAAACTCATTATGTGGACTATAGAATCAAAGTGTCAAAAGAATAAGCAATTTCTGATTTTCATCAATAATACACTTCATTCGTAAATATGCTCTTGTTGGGAGCCTTCAGTCCCCATATTTCAACCTTTATTTGTATTGTACATTGACACTTTTTAAATACTTTGTCGACCAAATAATCGTTTGACTAGACAAAAATTGCAAAATTAATCATTGATTAGTCGACCATTAAAATAATCATTAGTTGTAGCCCTACCATCTTGCATACTACTATCACCACATTGTGTTTTAAATGATATTATGTTCACTCTATGAGACAATGTGTTGGTTTTGAACCACTGATATAATGGAACACATTCTTGCAAAATCGTTAAGCTTTTTCCTGTTTTTCCGGCCTAGTGTCTGGATTAAAAAATGGTGGTTGTCAGCCTCAGCACCATTCCTAGGACAGGAGAAAGGAGCAGTCATATGTTAGTTATATGAGTGAAACTGGTTTGATATGACTTGTGTTGCTCGGTGTTCAGACTCAAAGCTTGGCGTAGCGGAGGTGTGGACGTCACGGCAGGCCCTACAGGATGTCTATCAGAAGATGCTGGTGACAGACCTGGAGTACGCTCTGGACAAGAAAGTGGAGCAGGATCTGTGAGTAGTTTAATGTAATCTATGCTTATCTGCCTTTGTGTGCTTAGACTAATGTACTATACTTCTATGTCCAAGGTCACAGTTATAATGTGCAAAACATATACAAACAAATGTGTATATAAGATCTGTATAAAAAATTATTGCCTAGGTCTATCACAATAATTACTATAGGAGCTCATCTTTCAGTAAATGATAGAGTGAACAATAATTTTTGGGGTGGGAACTTTTTGTTATTTTTGTGTACTAAAATAAGCTGTAGAGTGTTGAATAAATAAGTAATTATGGATACAAACCTACTACATCTGCAAGTACAAGTGTTTCATTGTGGTAATTATTTATTAAAACTCATATTTTTGTAATGACATTGTACATTTACAACTTTTTTTTGCTTTAGGATTATTGTGTCAGTGGCATAATTTTGTTTCTCCCGCACTACAACATGTGTTATTGTGACAGGGCTATGATGAAACTCAAGAGCTCAAACAGTCCTAAAACTTCTGTGTCAGTGGTAGTGTAGTCACTGAGTGGATACACCACCACACATCTTTGACTCCTATAGGATCACTGGTTCAACTCTCTGGCACTTGGAAATTGTTGCTATGCGCAGTCACTCGCCATTGCACTGTATCTGGTTTGATATTGTAAAACAAAATACCTACTGTACTTACAAAATGTGTTATTGTGACAGGGCTATGATCGCCCATTTTGGTGATATGGTGATTCAGTGCCTCAGTTTTTTTTATTATTAACAAAGGAGGGTTGTATAGAGTAATAAAATAATTAATGAGGTTTTTCTTTCAAAGATAATGACGATAACTGCAACACATGTAACCTTGTGGAACTGATGGAAGTCTCCTTTTGTCAGTCTCTGCTCTAAGGATGAAAGGATCTGACCAATCACAGTCAAGCTCTCCCTCTCAACTCTCTCAGATGAAACCGATAGCTTTCATCATAAAATATGAAAATCGTGATTACTTTTTTTGTCATATCGCTTACCCCTGCATAAAAATACAATCCCTATTTAAAAAAAAATGCAAAGCAAATTATATATTTTTTCCCCTATACCTGTAAATATTTCCACTTTTTCAACATTCTACCACTAATAGACTTTTGTGCGTGTTTTAGGTGGAACCATGCCTTCAAGAACCAGATCACCACGCTACAGAGCCAGGCCAAGAACCGCGCCAACCCCAACCGCAGCGAGGTGCAGGCCAACCTGTCTCTGTTCCTGGAGGCAGCCAGTGGCTTCTACACCCAGGTGGGTCCCACAGCCTGAAGGGAATTAGCCCTTCAGGTGATGTCATGACAGTTTAAAGGGCCTATAGTGTAGTTTATAAAAATAAGTTTAATTTAGGATTTGGGTTTATGCTTATACAAAACAATTGTGTTTCAATATTGATCTAAAATGGATCCATTCACTTTCTAGGCCCCACTTTCTAGGTACTAATAGGCCCCGACTCTTCATTTAACTCTAGCAAATATGGCTTTTCATTTACGTGTTTTTATTGTAGAAAAACATAACCTTTACATTTTGAACCTTACATGCATGAATCAATTGAAGTACAACTTTGAGTTAGCATATAGTGAGGAAACACCATCAACATAGTTAAAAGCTCTAAAAGTGTAGTTTACATAAAGTGTCCCCTTAATTTTCTGCAGTTACTTGACCCACATGTTTGCAAAAAATTCCAAACATAAAGTGAAAATCATAAGCTCAAGATCCATCAATCCAAACACAGTTCCCGACACCTCAGTGGTGACCGTTGTGTTGTGTCTGTGTGTTGTGTGTTCAGATGCTACAGGAGCTATGCACAGTGTTCCATGTGGACCTGCCATGTCGCGTGCGGTCCTCACAGCTGGGCATCTTCAGCACCTCTCCCCACAGCAGCAGCGCCATAGTAACCCCACAGACCAGCTCCTGCTTCTACATCTGCCAACACTGCCTCGTCCACCTGGGAGACATCGGTATGTACACTGCACAATCACAGGAAGCTGTAGTGTGGGATAGTGAGAGAAATAAATCATGAATATACAGGCCACAAAATAAGAACTAAAAATTATTGTAAGAATTTTACACGCAAATATTGTATCTATTCTGGCCAATATTCTCTAATGTAAACATCAGGACATTCTCTGTGCACGCGCCACAGCATGAGGACAGCAAAGCAATGTACGCCAGAGCGTTTGTTTGTCTCCTCTTGCTCTTCTGTGTGTGCGCAGACACACAGAGCCACTCAGCGCTCCAGCTGCAGAGCCGTGTGCACATGTAGCACTGTGATGTGAAACTTCACTTTGATTGACAGGCTGAGCAGCACCTGCTTGTGTTGGACACAAGGAACTGGATACAGCTACTCTAAAACCTATGAATCAATTTTATTAATTCATTGTTAGGCCTATGTTTAGCTTAGTGGACAAAACACACATACTGTTGAGAACTTAGGCCAGCGTTGTTATTGAAGACATGTTAAAAAGTGTTAAAAAATGTAATTGCAATTATTCCTTTTTTTTTTTTTTTCCTTCAGATTTGCGATGAGTTATTGTTATTTTTAAAATTTTGATTCCTGCCCCTAGTAAACATACATTTTAAGTGCTCTTTTATCTGTTTATTATAACTGTACTTCATCATTCAGAAAGTTTGATTTTGTAAAGCTGGTCACATACTTCTAGGGGAAGTTTAGTGATGGTGTAAACAATCATGAAACTTTATGGAGTTTATTGTTGGTGATGTCATAATAATGCAATATCTACAGTCCACATATAATATGGACATTGAAAAAAAAAAGTGTGTATTTTTTAGAAAGCTGAGTATACAGATTGAAAGAGCATTCATTAGGACTCTTTGTTTTCAGCTCGATACCGGAACCAGACGAGTCAAGCAGAATCGTACTACAGACACGCTGCTCAGCTGGTGCCTTCTAATGGTGAGTTTCAGTTAGAGATCGACTGATGTGTGACTCTAAACTCAATGTGAACAAAGCATTATAAACGAGTAAAGAAGTCCATTCACAAAAGTATGTGCCAAGATGTGCTTCCTTTTCTCTTATTGCATTCTTGTCATAAAATTCTAATTCAGTTGTCAAACTTCTTCACTTAATTCTCTTTTTCACTTTTTTCTGACTTTTTCTGGAATCCAAGATACTTTGAGTAGAGATCAATTTGGTCTCTGGATAATGTGATCTTTATTCATAAAAAAGGCATATTATTTGCTGTTTTTGAACTTGAAGGAAAAACAAGCGTGGAACAGATAGGGGTTCATGTGGAGAATAAAATGTGATAATATATAACTTAGTTTTAAAGGAGACCTATTATGCTTCTAACCGTGTTATAATTGATTCCTTGTTCTCCCCTTGTTCCCTTTTTTGTTTGTTTTTTTCTTAATTCGTGATACACATTGGATTCAGGAGCGCCACGTAGCCATTTTGGCCGCTATGAATACTAAATCTGCTACTTGATAGTGTGATCTGCAGCTATCTGTAGGACATTTACTTTGACGTTTACGGTGACGTTTACGATAACGTTTACAATAATGTTTACGATGACGTTTATGGTGACGTGCTATAAAGGGGAAGGTGGGAATTGCTCCTAATACCTCATTGGGCACCTCGATTTTCCAACCCGGAAGTCAGCGGATTTGTCCTTTTAGATTAATATTGCGATTTAAAATGTCCAAAAATATAACGTATAGTTATAATCGATGATACTTGTAGATTATTATAACAGACACAAGCATAATGTTTTCTTTAACAGAATAACTTGTAGTAAGCGTAATCTACTTTACCTAAAAACTCGTCTCATTGCCTCCCTTGTGTTTCTGCGGTCTTCCAGGTCAGCCCTACAACCAGCTCGCTATTCTGGCCTCATCCAAAGGAGACCACCTCACCACCATCTTCTACTACTGTCGCAGCATTGCAGTCAAGTTCCCCTTTCCTGCAGCCTCCACCAACCTTCAGAAAGCCCTGTCCAAGGCCCTGGAGAGGTGCAGCGTAGTTACAAGCGGAATAGATAATGTTGATAACACTGTGTAATTATTGTGTGTGCGTGTTTTCAGTCGAGAAGAGGTGAAAACCAAATGGAGCCTGTCAGATTTCATTAAAGCCTTCATCAAGTTCCACGGCCATGTCTATCTGAGTAAAAGTGTGGACAAGCTGGACGCACTAAGGGGACGGCTGGAGGAGCAGTTTCAGGTCAGAATACACACACATCAAAACAGTCTTAAAGACCATCAAAGATTATCAAAATATGATAGGAATATGTTGTGTATATGTATTTGATGAAAGCAAAATATAGATATGAGATATGTTGGACGTTCCAACTCCTGGTAAAAAAAATAAAATAAATAAAAGATTTGGCAAAGAAAACATGCATCACATACAGTCTTGTATTGAAAAACAGAAAGGAAGGAGAACATTTGTGCAGATAAGGCTGTAATTTGAATTAATAAGCGAATCCAAACAATTATTTTAGTAGTCGAATAGTCAGTGATTTTTCCAATTAGTCGACTAGTCAAACATTTATTTCTATTGTACATTTTAATTTTCAAAAAACATAACCAAATAAAGGTTAAAATGTGGTAAGAAGAAAAGAGAAAAAAGAGAATAAAAAGAGAATATTTGGAAATAAAGTGTAGTATCGATGAAAATGTCAGTTTATTCTTTTTTGACATTTTGATTTAATAATGCAACTGTCTTTGTTATAAAAAAGTCTTTTTGTATGTGTTTTTGAGTCTGTATAGTCCAGATAACAATTACCATTATTAACTTATGATTATTTTTCTAGTCACGATTTGTCCATTAATTGTTGCAGCCATGTAATGCAGGAATCCCATGCATTTCAGAACATGTTTGTGTTAAGTTATGTTTTCTCATTTACCCATATGGGAGGTTTGGTGGGTGTAACACTATGTTTAACACAGGCTGTCAGTTCACGCGATAGCTGCTGTTCGGGACTTCACGTGTTTGCTTGTTCACTGGTGCACTTGGAGGCTAATGAAATGTCAGTAAAAGTTATTTCTCATCCCCATCCTCAACATTGGTAGCAGAGGATGGCTGCTCCTTGTAAGTACAAGATTCCGCCGCCATTTAATGAGAAGACGTCTTATGAAACTTGGAAAAATGAGATTGAAATCTGGAGACTACTGACTGATCTAGACAAAAAGAAGCAAGCGCTAGCAATTACCTTATCGCTAACAGGACGGGCGAGGGAAAGTGCGCTGGAGATTCCCGCTGATGATTTAAATGCTGACACTGCTATGGCTGCTCTCTTGGAAAAACTAGACTTCTTAAAAGAAGAAAAAAATCGCCAATACGAGGCTTACACAGAGTTTGACCGCGCCATCAGAGAGAGCGGTGTGTCCATGGGGGATTCATTGTCGAGTTTGAACAATGGTAGAACAGGATTCGCAAGTTCCAAATGGAGCTTCCAGATGCCGTACTAGCCTTCAAACTACTAGATACGGCCAGACTCAATATAAAAGACAAACAGTTAGAACTCCCAGCCTGCCCCACTGTCTCCTTTGCCAATATGAAATCAGCTTTGAAAAGAATATTTGAAGACGTGACATCACCAAGCGAGGGCAGCAGTCCGATGTAAATGAGTAATGACAATGAGTGCGCCTACTACATGAGATATACAGGCAAAGGAGACGGTAAAACAAACCGTCTACAAGGCCAAACGGCTGCGCAAGGCACAAACCCCATTGATAAACATGGGCGGAAAACAAGGTGTGCAGTTTGCCAGAGCAAAAAATGCAAATGCAAAATAGAAACAGAGGTTGTTCCTGCAAACATACCAATGCTGTTAGGCAAGGCTTCACTGAAAAGGGCAAATGCAGTGTTAGACATTGCACATGACAAAGCAACAATGTTCAAACAACCTATTAAGCTTGAACTGACATCTTCTGGACATTATTGTGTGAGCTTGAGAGACAAGAGCAGTCAGGATAAAAAGAAGACAAGAAGTGAAGAGAAGATTCTCATTGTTAAAGAAAATATGAGTACAAGAGAAAAGGAAAAAACCCTGTGGAAACTACACAGACAGTTTGGACACGCCTCAGTCGACAGATTGCAGAAATTACTCACCTGTTCAGGTGCTCACGACAAGGAGAACAGCACTAGATTGGGCACTAATGGCAAAGAACTCTATGCACAATGTACATGGGTACATCCCCTACCAACTAGTGTTTGGTCAGAATCCAAACTTGCCCTCCGTGCTCACTGACAAACCCCCTGCCCTGGAAACCAGTGTGAGCTCCTGGATAGCTCAACACACACAGAGAGTGAGGAGTGTGCTGACAACAGTAGAGATGATGTTTTTTGTTGTCGCTGGAAGAAAAATTATGTATTTGAAGAAGTCAAAGATGAAGGTCAGAAATATGTCTCAACGAGGTGGGTGTGCACACTTAAAGAAACAACTGTAGGGGTTGTGCCTAAAGCTAGAATAGTGGCAAGAGGCTTTGAAGAGCAAAGCACACAAGATTTTCCAAAAGACTCACCTACTTGTGCTACGGAATCCTTAAATGATCATGGCAGTTGTAAGTCAGAACAAATGACAGTTGAACTCCATAGACATTAAAGCAGCTTTTCTGCAAGGTAAACCACTGGATAGAGATATTTACATTCATCCACCACAGGAAGCACAGAGCAAAGGAAGAGCATGGAAGTTAAAGAAGTGTGTTTATGGTCTAACAGATGCTTCTTTGTACTGGTATCACAGAGTCAGAGACACCATGCAGCAGTTGGGAGCTCCAGTGTCAAAGGTGGACCCAGCAGTGTTTTACTGGTTTGATCAGCGTGGCACAGTGAAGGGAATCCTTGCAATTCACGTGGATGATTTTATTTGTGGGGGAACCAGTTTATTCTCCACAACTGTCATCCCTCAGTTAAAAGCTGCTTTTCAGGTTAGACGGGAATAGCACAATGACTTCAGCTACATTGAAATGGAAGTTCATTCTGAGGAGGGTGAGATACAAGTACAACAAAGATCATACATTCAAAATCTGGAGGCTATTCCTGTTGGCCCCACCAGAGCGTGAAGTAGCACTGACAAACAATGAAATGGACATGCTTAAGTCAATGATTGGACAAATATTGTGGGTAGCAAGGCAGAGTAGACCAGACATTATGTGTGACATATCCATTTTGGCATCAAACACCAAACATGCGACTGTTCAGACTCTGCACTGTGCAAACAGAAGATCAGAAGATGTCATTTTGAGGTTTCAGCACCTGGGAGAGAACAGCTCCCTCAAACTGGTGGTGTACTCCTCCATGGGAAACCTGTTAGATGGAGGTACACAGGGTGGACATTTCATCATGCTTATGGGTAAAAATGGAACATTTTCACCCATATCCTGGCAGTCCAAGCGCATCCGGAGAGTCGTGCGGAGAACATTAGCAGGAGAGACTTTGGCACTTGCAGATGGGATTGATAGTGCAGTCTTTCAAGCTACACTTTACTCAGAAATCACCACTAAGGACTGCACATCTAAAGCGCTGCCCATTGTTTGTGTAACAGACAATCATTCTCTTCTGGATGCAGTCAAATCCACAAAATCTGTCACAGAGAAAAGACTGCGCCTTGAGATCAGCAGTATGAAGGAGCTCATACACACTGGGACTATTCAGATTGTGTGGTCGTCCACCAAAGAGCAGTTGGCTAACTGCTTGACCAAAAAAGGGGCTTCCGCACTTGGTCTTCTGAAGGCCCTCAGCGAAGGTGTTTGCAAATTAGAAATCTAAATGAACTTTGCAATGTTTTACTTCTGTTGTGTAAAAAAAAAACATTTAATTGTTTACTTGTTCTTGAAGTAATGTTTACATGCTTTATTGTTACAGCACTTTACTAAAAAGAAAAAAAGGGCAGATTGTTAAGTTATGTTTTCTCATTTACCCATATGGGAGGTTTGGTAGGTGTAACACTATGTTTAACACAGGCTGTCAGTTCACGCGATAGCTACTGTTCGGGACTTCACGTGTTTGCTTGTTCACTGGTGCACTTTGAGAGTAACGAAATGTCAGTAAAAGTTATTACTCAAAATCAACTTCTTTTTTTATTGGATCGACAGTTTGTAGAGGTCCAAGCAGGGTCAGCAGCTTTTGCTTAGAGTAAGACCCCATGGAGACACAGGGATTTTAGTTTTGTGAAAAGGAGATTATTATTTATTATTAACCAAAATACAGTTAAAAGTTAATGAGGTTTTCAAATCTTGAGAGAGGAAAAAAAAGTTGTCCATCACTGTTCTACAGATGTGTTGATGGATCCTCCTTGTCGTATTTTCAGAGGCTGATGCTGCAGAAGGCCTTCACCTCTCAGCAGCTTGTCCACCTGACTGTGATCAACCTGTTTGAGCTGCACCACCTCCAGGAGCACCTTCAGGAGCTGAGCGACACAGAGCAGAGCCCGGGCTCAGAGCACCATACCTGCTGGACTCAACTGCTCAGCCTCTTCAGTAAGGACACAGGCACTAGTATACTCCGCATGTCCATAGGCTACAGTTTCATTAGACATTAAGAGTGGGTACATTTACATTTCAATAATCTGATAACTCCAAAAATCAAATAATGGTCAGATTTTTGATGCACGTATAAACATAGCTAGTGGTGGGAAGAGTGCTCAAAATGTGTACAAGTACTGCTACCAGATTTTTAGTAACAAAAATCTATTTTTTATACAAAACTAATTAAACTGTTTGGCTGGCTCACTTTTCAGCGTGGTTAGATCCCTGTAGTAGCAAAGGCAGCAGAGCTTTTCTGCACATATTATTGATCAGTGCCATGTTTTGAGTGTTTGAGCAGTGGTTGCACTTTGTGATAGAACCTCTCCAACACAAACAATCACATGCAGACACATGGACTCACCGAGGGTCAAAGGTGGGCACTCTTACATATAAAATATGCAAAAATACTGCAAAAAACATGTTTTATGCAATATTAGATCAGTCTTTTGTACTGTGTAAAATTCATTAAAGCTTAAGTTGTTTTAACTGTGCTGCTGTTTGTAGTTACAGAAAAGAGCAAAGGGAGACAATTGGGAGTTGAGCGCTACCCAGGAACTCACATGATTTTAAATGTGCCTAATTACAATTGCATGGAATCCTACTCAGCTGTACATGTTCAAGATCATGTTAAAACATTTTCTCAAAAAGTGATATCTCCAATTTCTTTTTCTCATAAATGAGCCAATTCAGTTTTTCCCCCAGAAAGTGTATTGTAAAAGCAGAACTTTGTGAACAAAAAACAAGTCAGACCACTACATGCTGTATCTATCTAATTAGAAAAGAGCCATTTGAGTCACTATATGGCACTTTGGGATGAGACCTGATGGGCTGTGAGGGTGTCTACTCTGCTTGACTACCATATAAAAAACCTGTTCTAAAGCTCTTGTTAGTTGCCAAAAAATCTTACCTGTGAACACCAGCGATATTGTGAAATTGGTCTCAGATAAAATGTCCCTGACCTGTGGGGTGCTCCTGACCTGTGAGGTGCCCCAGGTGTCAATCCTGGGATCCCTGTTGTTCAGTCTCTACATACTGCCGTTAGGCCAGTTAATACGCAGCAATAATGCCACGACTATGCACATGACACTCAGATCTATGTCTCACTGGCAGCAGGTGAATATGGACCAGTGGATTCGCTCTGCTACTGCATCCAACAGATCAGTGTGTGGATGCAAAACAACTTTCTCCAGCTAAACTCAGACAAGACTGAAATCATAGTCTTTGGCCCACAGAAACATAGAGAAAGTGTCAGCAGTCACCTCCAGTCTCTCTCTCTAAAACCTTCAAATCAGGCTAGAAATTTAGGGGTAATAATGGACTCAGACTTGAACTTTAACAGCCACATCGAATCAATAACATCTGCAGCTTTTTACCATCTAAAAACATTGCAAAAATTAACAGTATACTGTCAAAACCAGGCTTGGAGAGTCATCCATGCATTTGTCTCCAGTAGGTTAGACTACTGTAATGGCCTGCTCACTGGCCTCTCCAAACGAGCGTTAAGACAGCTGCAGTACATCCAGAACGCTGCTGACTAGAACCAGGAAGTACGAGCACATAAGTCCTGTGCTCAGGTCTCTGCACTGGCTCCTGTGGCTCAAAGAATAGACTTTAAAGCAGCTCTGCTTGTGTATAAGTCTCTCCATGGCCCAGCACCAAAGTACATCTCTGATATGTTAGTGCCATATGAACCATCTTGCACTCTTAGGACTTCAGGGACCGGCCTCCTGCTGGTGCCCAGAGTCAGGACTAAACATAGGGAATCAGTGTTTCAGTTTTATGCAGCTGAAACCTGGAACAGTCTTCTTGAAGATGTGAGACAGGCCTCTACTTTGACAATGTTTAAATCCAGACTCAAAACCGTTCTGTTTAGCTGTGCATATGACTGAAAGGTTTTTATTCTACACTCTTCTCTTTTAATGTTCATTTTATGATGATTATTTTTGATTATTTATGTTTTGATTTGTTGTATTGTGATTTTAATGTCTTTCTTATTCTGTAAAGCACTTCAGATTACTTTGTTTACAAATTGTGCTGTACAAATAATCTTGCCTTGCCTTATGAGAGCTAGGGACTTGTTAGATTTGAAAATCCGGTACCCCAGGTTTAACTGTGTCTGTGTTGTGTTTGTGTCCTTCTCAGTGTCCTTCTTGGGAGTGATGTGCAGCAGAGCCATCCTGAACCAGTCTGAGAGCGAGGAGCAGATGGGAGAGTGCCCCCTGCCCGCCATCAAAGTGTCCCTGGACTGGCTCCGTCTGCGGCCTGGCCTCTTCCACCAGGCAGCGGTGCACCAGAGGCAACAGTCAGTTGATCACACACACTAGGACTTATCAGTACACTCTCACATCATCATTCTAGTACAGTTTTCATCCAACAGGGGTCATATGTGTCTGTTGTTGCAGTGTTTGGCCCTGGCTTGTGTCCTTGCTCAATGGCTTTCAACCCAAAGAAGAGGATGTGTCTTGTTCCTCAGGTAAACTTTTCCAGCTATTCAGGAACCAACTTGTTTATGGTATAATAAAATTTAAATTTGAATCACGATTAATCACATGGTTAAATTGCGATCTATTGCGATTTTAAAGCTGAACCTTTTTTTTTCATATATATCAAAAAGCCTCTATTTCTGTGGTTGTCCTGTGAAGTCTGCTGCTCTTTTCTGCTCACTATGAGCCTAATAGAAGGCTGGTAGAGTCCTGGCTTAGTCTTGCTTTGGTCCTGATTCAGGTCTGGAACTAGGACTGCGCCAAAGAGAAAGAAAAAGAAAGAAAAAGAGAGAAAAGGCCAGTGCAGTAGCCCACAGACCAGAGCGGGGCTTTTTGAACCTGTGTTTTTGACTGATACATGTTTTAAGACATTTTAAATGTGCCCAACCCTAGTTATAATATAATATTATAAGACGATTCTCACATTACATTTGGGTTGCCAGTTTCAATGCTGAAATCCAGTTGGTTTAAAACTAAAAGGACTCTCGCTGATCTGAATCGTCACTACCTAAACCCCAACACCTGCAGCCAATCATTAATCAGTGCTAGTGCAGCCTCTGCAGCTCAGTGAGTGAATCCTGGATGTTCTGAGCTTTCACATGAGGCCTGTCCATATACTGAGAATGAGAAAAACTTGTATGTGTCCTCTATCTGCAGGTTAAGGCACTGGCAACCCAGGTTCAGTTGTGAACAGTACAGAGTGCAGGCTACAGACATTCCCTAATAACGCTGTTGCTCCTTTCCAATCATTTATGGTGAAGTTTGTATTCTGTATAGTTTACCTGTATGTAGCGTCAGTTGGTTCTTTTAGCCATTGTACTGCAGTTTTAATGGCCTAACTCTTCAGTGTGTGACTAAAGCCATACACGAGTGTACTGTCCTGTTCTCTTGTTTGCCTCTGAGTATGCTCCTTTTGTCCACAGTTGTGCCCTTGCCTGAGGAGTTTGAGCTGCAGGGCTTCCTGGCTCTGAGACCCTCTCTACGTATGCTGGACTTCACTAAAGGCCACCAGGGGGCGCTGCACATCAGACACCAGCGCCTGGTCTGCCTGGGCAAATGGATTGCAGACACACAACCTCTGTAAGATCTTCACTAACTGTGTTTCAGCTCTTATTTCATGAAAATGGGAACACTTTTCCAGTTTAGTGAGATTCTAGTCTGTTTATAGCACTAAATGTTTCCACAGATTATATTCACTACAGTGTTGAGGATCATTAAGGGAGGTTTTGTTCTTGTTGTCCCAAAGATAATTTTTGCCTTTTAAACAGTAACACTGAAGTCAAAATACAGTTAGACTGTTACAAATACAAATACTGCTGTCAAATAGAATTAAGTAAAAGTAATAAGTATGTATGAAAAAAATGCTTCTTACAAAACACAAAGGTACAGTATGTAACTTTCTGGAGTTGGCCTGTCACTTGCATGATTTCATGGAAATAGGAAGTTAAAACCATACTTTAGAACATTCTCCATGGAGAGTTTTCTATGCCATACTGTGGAATATTATAGGCAAAGGAACAACATTTCCATGGAAACAAACAGAAGGAGGCCATTCTCCAGGCCAAATAAGAGTCAGGTTTGTGCAGATGCAAGCCCGCTCACAATAAGGACTATACACCTACTACATACTACACAGACTATACACATTAATATACACATTTCACACTTTAAAATGTTAATGTTAAAATGTTCCTTATTTTTTTAGGACCATGTGGAGGATTATTTTTGCAAGTAAACAAAATATGTTTAAAATACTGCATTAAATATACATTTTATGTCTTTTGAGATGTGTTTGTCAAATATTTTTTTTAATTGGTTTGTTTATTGGTCCCTTCAGAATTGTAATGTATTTGAGGATCCTCTACATACATCCATTGTAACATTGCTGCTCTGCTCCTATCCAGGCTGATGCAGTGCCGTGTGTCTGAAGACGGTCTTCTCACCTTCCTCACGGACCTCCCTGAGCTGCCCATAGACGAGCCCCAGGAGAAGGAGGTGCTGCAGGAGTCCTCTAACAGCGAGCCCAGCCAGACCGAGTCCGGCAGCTCCAAGTCCTCCACGTCCCAGGGCAAGAACTTCAAAGAGAACCTGAAGCCCCGTGAGCCCAGCCGAGACACCCCTCGCAGCTTGCCCAAAGAGCCCACTAAGGAGCCCACCAAGGAGCCCATGAAGAAGGGGAGTGCTGCGGCCACCAAGACCGACGCCAAGTGGGACAGCAAGAAGAAGAATGAGATGAAGAAGAGCACGCATGAGAAGACTTCAGACTCCAAACAAGTAATGTTCTACTGCTTTACGCAAGTAGCTAGGGCTGGTACTGTAGACTCTAGGCAATGGTGGTACAGTCAAATAGTGATGTGACGTTCGTGAACGAGTCGGCTGTTTTGAATGCTTAAAGAGCTTTCTACCATGTTATAACGTTGTTCCCTTGTCAAAAACATGCCTGAAGAGGTTTTAGATATCATCCATGCATGTTTGAGTATTTTAGCGATCTCTCCCTATTCAAACCCTCCTTACGATTAGCTGTAAGATTTTGTGCAAAGCTCAGCCCACAAGTCTACGTCATCCATGCCCCCACACGACAATTCTTCATAAATATACAAAAACATGATACAAAACTGTACACAACAACTTCACAAGACTAATGCGCAGTAGCTTCATTAGCGGGATGCACGCTAATTGTGTTGCAATAGCGCTCTAAAGGGGGAGTGGATTAGCGCAGAGAGCAACGGGAGGGGGGACTCAGAGCGTCAAAAACAAAACTTATGAAACATGTTAATATGTTGTTTCTGGCGGATATGGCATTTTCAAAATAATAAAAGGTAACATGGTGATCTAAATAGGTTATGTGTTAGCAATTAATACCCCATAGAAGTAAAATACCCCCTCTTTAACATGAACCTTTGGAACCGGATCTCATATTTTAAAAGAACCGATTCTTTTTCTTTCTCGTGTTGGTTCAGTGTTAATTGGTATAAAAAACAAGAATCAGCGCAGAAGCAGAGCAGGCCACACGAGTGAGAGCTTTGTGCACAAAAACATCGTGGCATCGTAATAACATTTTGTTTTTAGTTACCGTATTTTCCGGAGTATAAGTCGCACCAGCCAAAAAATGTATAATAATGAAGAAAAAAAACATATATTTCACATATAAATCGCATCTGAGTATAAGTTGCACCCCCGGCCAAACTATGAAAAAAAGTGTAACTTATAGTCCAGAAAATACGGTACTATTATTGTAATGCAACGTTTTAGTTAGATTATGCATAATTTCAAAGGGTAAACGCGCTCCCACTCTCAGTTTGACCCATTTTAAACAAATCTGAGCCTTGGTCATTTCTCTGTGTGATTAGTTTGTTGATAAAAGGAGTTTTCACATTAGCTTCTGTCATATAAATAAATATAAAAAGAACCAGTCTTTTGAACGGCTCTTTAAAATGAATGGCTCCAAAAGATTCGGATACCATAAAAGAGCTGAAAGTCCTATCACTACAGTCAAATGATATGGGTTGCTGGTTGGGTTGCAAGATTAATCACAAAATAATATTTCAGTTAGAATTTTCACGATAAGCAACTTGCCAAAATTGCTTCCATTAGGTTTTGTTATGTGTAAAAGCTGCTAACCCTGTAGTTTAGCCTTCTTAAAACATGCTGAGAAATGCATGGGATTCTTGGATTAAGCACTGCATGTTTCAGTCTTCTCTCAAATGCCAGTGCTCCTGGACACATTTAAAATGTGCACTAAGAACTAAAGTTGCAAATCATATTTAAAATACTAGTTTGCAAAATTGCAGTTATTACATATTTACTATCTAAGCTCAGGCCTAGGTACTGATATTACCTTATAAACAAATTAAGTCAATATGACATTCAGTCTTAGCACATGGTAACAATGAAACTGTAGTCAAAATGGCCAGTAGTAAGAGTCATCCTTGTAACTTGTATGATTAGTGAATATAAAACTGTGAGCCTACTGTTAAAGAACACATATAATGCAAAATGGACTTTTATGAGCTTTTAACCGTGTTATAGTGTCAGATTAATCACACTTGTAAGTATGATTAATCACTCTTAATTGCATTGTGTGCCAATTTTATTGTTGTGATTTAAACGTTTTAATATGAGGCCGTTTTTGAACATTTTATGAAGAAAATGATCTTATTTAATCTAATAATTTATTTAAAATCCCGACTGGTTATAATTTATCCATCAATTTTCTTTTGCTTATCTGGGGCCGGGTCGCAGGGGCAGCAGTCTAAGGAGGGACTCCCAGACTTCCCCCACCCCAGACACTTCCTCCAGCTTCTCCAGACCCCAAGGCGTTCCCAGGCCACCCGAGAGACATAATTTATAATCTAAGTAAATTAAATCCAGAAATTGTATTCATAATGAATTTGTGTGACTACATGTTCCAGGTGCATGTATATGACTAAACAACAGGTTTAGTAGGGTTAAAGTCCCTTCATTGCCACTTGCAGGTATGACTGGCTCTTTTGGTGACAGATGTAAGCTGTTATGGTAGGCCTGCCATCTTCCAGTGTTCTGTTATTGTTAATTGATGATCAATGTGACAATTTGTTTCAATTAAGCGCATGCGTTAATGCATTAACGTTGACAGCCCTAGTAAAAATGCACCAGACTCATTCTGCACTCTGCAGTCAAACTGTGTTCACAACAAACACATTGCTCTATTAGCATACCAGTCACAGGGGTAAGGGCTTCATTTATTTACTTTCCCATTGTTCATTCCCAATGCTGACAGCAGAGGGAGCTCCTGCACCTAAGTACCTAATTGGAAACAGAGGTGGAGTTCATTATTAAAAGTTAGAAATGTGAAATACTAATTCCAAGGTAACCAAAACGTGTTTAAAAGGGAATTAAAGCCACAAGAATGCACATTATGTGTTCTTTAATGTTGGTTCCATCTCTATTGATGCTGTGTTTCAGATGAAAGTGCAGACGGAGATGCGGAAGACTCCTGAAGTGTCTGAAGTGAAGAAGAGCCCGGTGACCCCCACACAGCCCACTGGCTCCACATCGCAGTTTGTGCACATCCACCACCAGGGGGCCTTCCCCCCACTGCATAGCTGCCCGGGTGTGTGTCTACTCCTCCACACACACACTACAGCTTAGAATTATCCCTGCTCCCTTTGGAAAGGAAATGTGTTATTTTTACTTTCCCTCTGAGTGTGGGAATGGCCCATTTATTTATGTTATAATTTGTTGTTTTGGTTCTCAAGACCAGATCCAATCAGAGAGCAGAATGAGTCTCACATGAGTGTCTCTGGGTTGCCAGTTTCAATGATGAAATCCAGTTGGTTTAAACCTAAAAGGCCTCTCTCTGATCTGAGTAGTCACCACCTAAACCCCAGTATCTCCAGCCAATCATGAATCAGTGCTAGTGCAGCCTCTGCAGCTCAGGGAGTGAATTCTAGAGGTTCTGAGCTTTCACATGATGCATGATCTGTCCATATACTGAGAATGAAAAAAAATGTTGATACCTTTTTTTAAAACAGTAAGAGTTCAGGCTACATTCTTTTAAGAAAAAAAGAGTAGGTCTGTCCAAACTTTTGACTGGTAATATATTCATGTTTGTTTTTTCACAGATCTTGGTTGAGATCAACCAAGATTAGCAGATAGGGTACATAGAAAAAGACCCTGTGCCAAGTATGTCTAATTGTAATGTTGGCATGTGTCCCTGCAGGCTTCCCTCCTTCAGCCTACGTGCTCACTCCTCCTGTCCCATTCCACGGCCTGCAGGGCTTCACCTTCTCCCCCGGGCCGGTGTCTGTGTCCGGGCACTTCCTGCCACAGGCCCCCCCTCAGCCTAATAAGTCGTCCCACCCTCCATACACCCAGCAGCGCTCTCCCCCTCAGGGCTCTCCGGCCTCAGCGGGACAGAGCCAACCCCCTGGACCCACATCCATGGGCCAGCAACAGGCTCTGCAGCAGCCCTCTCCGCAGCAGGTCACACTGGGCAAGAGTCCTCCTCACCTGGGCTTACAGCAGGTACCTCATCACTATACAGTTGTTTTGTACACACACAGCAATACAGAAATCCACCGATGTACTTTTGTGTGAAATGTGGAGCACTGGTGCAGAGAAGTAGTTTCAAAGGTGTTGCACCGCATTTCTACTCTCTTAAAAACATGAAAAACAGAACTAATTCATTTTTAACAGCCAGAACAGAGTTTTCCTGTTACGGTAATGCTAACAGCAACTAGCATGCTAACAGCACAACGGACTTACTTCCCAGCTTGCAGAGGATAAAAATGCTTTATAAGTAGCGCATTTTCAATTTTTGTCAAATTTTGGACGGGTCATTATAGACCACAATGCATTGCAAGAACGCAGAGCAGTGGGACAGTGACAGGTCTTTAATCTTAACATAACACGGCACAATGAAAGCGGACAGATGCTCTGTTTAAACGCGTTTTTAGACGTGATTATGAATAATAAAAAAACACATTTTAAAGTTTCTAGCGTTAACTGCTTACTTTAGCTTGAGCTCTCCAAAGATCCATAATTTCCACATCTCAGGCAAAGAACTAATTTAGTAGTCGAATGATCGGTAACTGGTCTATACACAGACTCTAAAACATGCCATAAACTGAGAGATGTTTTATTTAGGACTTAGACAATTTGTGTTTTCTCACCAGGCTGTCCTCAAGCAGTTTCACTTCAGCTTTATCTGGGTGAAATATAGTAAAAATCTAATATTCATAACCATTTGTGTTTTAAACAACTAATCAAAAGAAATAAATGCTAGATTAAATGATTAGCAAAATAATCCTTAGTTGCAGCCCTAATATAAAGACATATTAAACTTGTGAATCATGAGTTTTAATCATGAGTTTACTTGTAAATACCAAAAAACACCAAATCTTTAAATTACTCGTCCTGTCACAATAACTACTGTATCGAATTATTGATATCGATATGACAGATGGAACAATATTTTTTGGGAGTCAATATTTATCGTTAATACATTTTTTGTTAATTTTCTGCATTGTGAATTATGAATGTCTATGACTCATTATATATACAAACTAGCTTAGTGTTGTGTTCTGTCATTTTTTATTGCAGTTTTTAACAATATGTACATTTAGAATACTTTTTAGAGGATGATTCTGTTCGCTTATTTACTTCAGCAATATATCTATCTTGTTCTTTTTCCCATGGTGGTCCAGTATCTCCAGGAGCAGTCGTCTCCTCTGTGGAGCCAGGGTTCGGGCTCCAAACTGCCCCAGATGCCTCCGCCTCTGAAGCCCCAGCAGCAGCAGCAGTCCCTGTTCATGTCCCCAGAGCCCAGCCTAAAGCAGTTCGACCCTCAGCCCTCCATGCCTGACCTCGACAAGAAGTTCTCCCCCAGTGTGAGCCTGCACCAGGAGCAGATGTGGAAGTACTCCAACCAGGCTGTGCTGGAGCGCCTCAGGAGGGAGAGAGAGCAGGATGGACCAAGAGCACTGCCCTTCCAGGTGATTCCTCTCACTAATAGGGTGGTCCAAAAATCCATACCTCCATACTAGTGTTGTGTCAATACCAATTTTTTGTGGGGGATCGAAAATTACAGACTGCGTACTTACCCATACCTACTAATCCTAGTAGAATGGAGGTATGGAGTTTTATCCATACTAAAAGTAGTATCGATACTCAATACTCATTTGAACGAGTATTCATACTGGACCCTTTGAAGTGCATTAGACAGGTTTTCATGGTTTTCTATTTATTTCTTGATTTGGAGGGATAGTATCTGTGGTAATTATTAAAGTTTTACAGCTGTTAAGTGACCTTTTGAAGAAAAGTACAAAAATACAGGAAGTAGCTCTGAATTCTAAAATGGAATCCTTCTACGTATGTCTTCAACACAGAAAACTCCATCCAAAATGCAGAGACAATTTACACAGTTATGACCTCATTCATCCTGTACCTTTATCTATCGTGTATCGGTTTGAGACGCTGTTACAGTGCAGAGCTTTTATGTTTTTGCCTCTGCCCCACGCGGCTCATGTATGTGAATCCGCATATATCCCCTGCAGCCTGCTAGGGCAATGTGTGTGAATGTAATTGTCTCGACATGAACCTGCGAGGATTCTCCGCATCTCCTTGTCCGGTGGTGATGAGTGAAAATGGCTTTATAGAGCAGGGTGTAAGCTCTTTTATTATCTCTTTTATTAACTGCAGAGTTAAGTAAGGTTAAAGTTTACAACTCACTGTAAAAAAATACATGACTTATTTGCTATTAAAGAAAATAACAATTGACACAGAAAGTAAAACCTCCAGCAGCTTAAAACATGAGCTTTTCAACAGCTCTGTCAAGTCAGTTTGAATTAGGGTTGTCAAAAGTATCTAGATACTAATTGATACTAAAACTAGTATTGAAACTAGATACTCATTTGAACAGGTGTCGATACTAAAAAGTCACTGACATGAAATGAACCTGAACAGTTTTAGAATGGTCAGGAGTATGGCGTCATTTGGCTGTCTTTAAGTTGAGGGTGCGTAGACAGAAATCGAGGGCGTAGTAACTAAAAGTGAGCGGTGAAAATGTGAAAGCGAGCACAAAACCTGTGAGAGAGCATGCATGTTTCTGACAGCGCCTGGTGTTGGCGTCTCCACGCACTGTTTACCCTCCAGCGCCCTCTCTCTTTCTCTTTTTTTTTTTCCTTCAACGAGCGCCTGCTCGTTTTTTTTTTCTTCAGCGAGAAATACATCATCAAAACAAGACTTGGAACAGACGATCACAGATTTAGAGAGGTTGAGATTGGATCTCTCCTTCGTGGTTCTCCTTGAGGTTTCTCTTTTTCCCCACTGTTTTTTTGTTTTGTTTTTTTTTAGTTTTTCCTTCCCGAGAAAGAGGGTCTAAGGACAGGGGATGTTCTGGGACAGTTATCCATTTGCTTGTTTTCTGTTGATTAATTTGCTTGTCTGTTTCTCTTTCATTGTTAATTTTCTAACTTTCTGTTGGTTAAATCATTTCTCATGTTCAGCCCTAAGAGGCGACTGCTGTTGTGATTTTGGGCTTTACAAAAATAAATTGAATTGAGTCGACTTGGACAGTCATGGACAACCCAAACATAAGTTTATTGTTTATCACAGAATTTGTAATTTTACAATCAATATAATTTAATATCAGCGTGCAGCTGCCAAATCTGAACTAAAAAAACATTAGCAGTATCACGTTTTGACATGATACTATCTCAAAATCACATGATGGTTTCACGAAATTATGTGATAGTTTCATGTTAAAACAGGATACAAAATTATCATGAAATTGTGTGATAAGTAAAACGAGGAACTAAATAGTAGAGGATAGTAATAGTAGAGGATCTATCCACTTTTGTGCGTGTGTATGGTGAGATATAGGCTATGCTACTGATATTGGCAGTAGTAGTAGTAGTAGTAGTTTACTACTAAAAGTCTCACGCCCGGAGCCCTTCACCTATTTGCGGCTTTGCCTCTGCGCAGTACCCAGTGCGCTGTCCTGGGAGGATGAGCTTCATGGGACAAAGGACCAGAAATCGGCCTTATTTTGAATGAGGACATGAGGAGGCTGCTTAAGAAGGTTCTATTACACCTATGATTTATTTACTGAAGGTGTAGGCTTTGGTCAACGGCAAGTAGCTGCTTCTTGCTGTGTGCACAGCTGTAGACTATGGGCACATACCCACTTTGTGTAAAGAGACTTGAGTCTCTCATAGCTCCGAGTTGATTTCACTCAGCCACAGACTTTGATGTGGAGGAGCACAGGAGCTTACAGCGCTGCATGATCATTTCAGTGCTCCCTCATGGGCTCATCTTACCATTGGTGATGCGGTGTTGTCATTTATGCACAAGCAGTAGTCCTACTCCTAGAAGCTCTACTACTGCTACTACTGCTACTACTACTACAAGTCATACCAACATCAGTAGCATAGCCTATATCTCACTATACAAATGTGCAAAAGTGGATAGATCGTCTACTGTAGTTCCTCATTTTACTTATCACATAATTTCATGATAATTTTGTATCCCGTTTTAACAGGAAACTATCACATAATTTCGTGAAACCATCATGTGATTTTGAGATAGTAACATGTCAAAACGTGATACTGCTGATGTTTTTTTTAGTTCAGATTTGGCAATTGTACACTGACATTAAATTGTACAGAAAATTTGTAAAAGTACAAATTCTGCGATAAAGAATAAACTTACATTCGGGTTGTCCATGACTGTCGAAGTCGACTCAACCTCTCTAAATCTGTGATCGTCTGTTCAAGTCTTGTTTTGATGACGTATTTCTCGTTGAAGAAAAAAAAAACAAAAAACGAGGGGGCACTGGCAGAAAGAGAGAGGGCGCTGGAGGGTAAACAGTGCGCAGAGACGCCAACATCTAAACATGCGCACTTTGTCACAGGTTTTGTGCTCGCTTTCACATTTTCACCGCTCACTTTTAGTTACTGCACTATCGATTTCTGTCTACTTAAAGATAGTCAAATGACGCCATACATGAGTTGTATCAGAACAAGTATAAGACCACACAGACTAGTACACGCCCATGGACCACTATGGAACCTACCTGAACGACTGAGGGATTACACAGATATAAGCACACATGGTAATATAAAAACCTATTGCTTCTTACTCTTCACTTTTTTCTTCACTTTTTCTCTCTGCTTTCTCCTCCCGTTTCTTCCCCCTTTCTTCTCCCCCCTCTGCATCTCTCGTACCCTGGTATCCTCCCTCCCCTCCCTCTTTGCTGGGGCAGGACCCTAAGTCGTCTCCTCTGCTTCCCCCGGACTTGCTTAAGACCCTGGCAGAGTTTGGGGAGGATGAGGGCTTGGTCTTTCCCAAAGCACCGTCGCTTTTCCACGCCTTGGCATCTCCTCTCAGCTCTGCTCCTGGATCAAACCTTTTCGTATGTAGCTCCCTCGCTCTCTCTCTCACCAGCTCTTTTCACCAGCAATGGTACTCACAGGGGGGCTGCTCACGGGGGCTCCTCACAGGGGGGCTCCGCACAGGGGGGCTACTCAGTCAGGCATGTTAGAGAGAGAGGCTTGTTTTCCAGGAAGTGCAACGTCAGAAAGTTGTAGTAATAGTGTTAGTGTTTGAAATATTCTGAAAAGAATCAATTATTAACTTTTACATTGTCAGCTGATTGGTTTTAGATCAATGTTGCGATTTAAAATGTCCAAAATATAATTATAGATTATTACAATGTAGCAGGCTAAAGCATAAAATGTAAGTCCTTTTGCAGCACTAAAACAGTTTGTTTTGTTTTTGTATTTAATGTTTTTATTTCAGTGAAAAACAGAAAAAAACATGTGTCCATACTCTGAGTGGACTTGCATCTCCACAAACCTGACTCTTATTTAGCCGGGAGGAGGGCTTCCTCCTGCTTGTTTCCATGGAAATGTTCCTTTGGCTATAATGTTCCACAGTATGACATAAAACTTATCTATCTCCATGGAGAATGTTCCTTGGTTTTAACTTTTTCCAAGGAATCATGCAGGTGACGTGCCACCTCCGGTTACACGGTTTACAGTTACACGGTTTTGCTTTAATGAAAATGAGATAATATTGTTTCTGGTTCTGTGTTATCTAGTAAAAGTGAAATTAAATCAAAGTAAAAAAAAAAAAAGACTAATGATTAATTTGTCTGTTGCATTATTGCTGTGCAGTACACTAATAAAAGGATGGAGCCGGGAGTGGAGAGCATGAACCAGCCGCCCTCTCTGCTGCAGGGCTTCCCCATGCAGGTCTGAGCCTTCTTCATACCACACACACTTTAGTAAAGACAATGCAACTGAATATACACCATACTCACTATATTACCCCATCATTCAGTAAATGAGCGGTAGGAAAATGTTTGTCATCGCTTTTTATAGCTTGTACTGTATGATAACATTTGAGCTGTAGTTGGTTGTATAATGACCATATAGCACATTATAAATTTTAGAACTCAGCACTAAAGTCTTTTAATTGTGCTGTTTATGATTTTATTTTTACAGAGGGGTTCGACTATAGAAAAAGGTTAACTGGTATTGCTTCTATGGCTGTAGGCTCTTGGGCTGTAGGGCTGTATTAAGTTTTTAAGGATCATGGGTGAATCATGAGAATAATTTGCATTTTTTTCATACAAATACACAATTTCAGGTCTTGTACATGCTGTATTAGGGCTGTGGGCAACTAAAGAAATTCTTGGTTGACTAAAGACATGTACTGACGATCGATTAGTCGACTAAAAAGGCGTGGCAAAAGCTCTCAAAACTATTACGTATCTATGTATCTGACCCAAACTACACTCACGGGAACTGATGCAAAAATGACTATTTACGCAGAAAAATGTATTTATATAAAGACAGATTAAACTTGTGAATCATGCGTCTTGTGAATCATCTGCCTTCTTACATATAAATAGGAAAAAATACCAAATGTTCAGATAGCTCACTCATCAACTTCTCCTTTCTGCTGTTGTCCCATATAAATCCTTATAATCTAAATAAAATGATTGGTCGACTAATATAATATTTGGTCAACTAAGGTGGCTAAAGGCCTACAGCCCTACACCGCATGGATGGTTGTTTTTTACATGAGCTCCTGTGTAGTTGTTCTGAGTGCAGTTTCAGTCAAATCATAGAGATTTGAGACCTTTTGCCATGCCCCCTTTTTAGTCGACTAATCGATCGGCAGGATACGTCTTTAGTCCACCAAGAATTACTTTAATCAACTACAGCCTTATTGCTTCAGAGTTACTGTGTAAGTGGTATAAAGTAGTTTCAATATTGTCATGTATTGTGATTTGTCATATAGTTCGTCAGGTTTAACTGAATATTTGGTCTAATCCTATATTTTCTTGTGAGCACAGGACACACGTTTGCCACAACCCTCATAACCATTGATATTTCTCTGCAGCTAAACCAAAACAGCATGTTCAGCCAGTCCTGTGGGAAAAACCTACCTCCCAGCTCCAAACCCGAAGCTCAGCTGATGCCCCAGGAACCTTCCCTTTACTCACTGTTTGAAACGTCCTGGTCGCCATCTCTGCCTGCCAGCTCTGGTAAGCCCGATCGGGACAAAAGTTAACGGAGAAAGCAGTCGCTATGTTTACATGCACAGGGAAATCTGAGTGCGCTAAACAAACCAATTCAAATCGTCTTTGCCCCCAAACCTGTCAGACCACTCTTGTCGCAGTCTACAGCGGGTCAAACAACCGAATAGGTGCTATAAGGCATTCAGGGGCATCTAGTAATTTATAAGAAAACACACCTTTGTTGAAATAATAATCAGAAAAATGTGATTCATACATCTGAATTGTGCCAAACTTTTGGATAGAATTAGGCCTGTCACAATAAATACTCTATCGACTTATTGTTCAACATATGACAGATGGAACAGTGATTTTTGGGGGTCAATATTTATCATGGTGCTGTTTCTTTGTACTAATTGGACATTTTTTTAAATTAATTTTTTGCATTATGATGAGATTTCAACTGTAGAGGGTTGAATTACGAACTTCTATGACTCATTATAGACACAAACTAACTCTGTAAGTGTTGCATTCTGTTATTCATTTATTGCAGCTCATGTTTTTTTAACAATATTGTACATTTTGAATACTTTTTGGGGGATAATTCTGTTTTATTGTTTGGTTTCAACATTCTCGTTTATCGTCTATATTTACTTAAGCAATATATTGCACTACAAAATTTGTTATGGTGACAGGCCTAGATAGAATTTTCCCTAGTGTGACGTCATCAATGTTTTGGAACTCTCTACTTCCTTTATTTTTCAACATATTTTTCTACTTTTCTTCGCACATTGCTTCTTGATTGTAATTATTGTATTATCCCACCAAATTGGGTCAAAATTTGAACATCATAAAAACCTTGTTTTCCAGATGTGCATGTAAAAGTACTGACTGACACAACAGCAGATGTACCGGTTTATATATTGTTGTTCTCTGTTCCTTGTAGACCACTCCACCCCGGCGAGCCAGTCCCCACACTCATCCAACCCCAGCAGCCTGCCCTCCTCTCCCCCCACTCACAACCACAACACGCAGCCCAACTATGGGCCCATTGGCACCTTCGACAGCAGAGAGCGCCGCCTGGTGGATCGTTGGAAGACGGACAAAAAAGGTTCCTTGTTCAACTTTTTGCCTACCTACACTCCAGCCATACTAGTCAAATATGTTTATTTCAGAAAGCTTAAAGGCCCTGTACCTGATTTATCAAGAAATAAAGCAGTATAGCTATATTGTATAAGCAGGTTTTGAGGTCAAAATAACTCTTTATTGTATAATAATCAGGAAGTGTGTGGTTAGCATGCTAGTTGTTGTTTATTGTGATGGCAAAACTCAGCTTTGGTCTCTGAAAGTTGTGAAAATCACTTAAACTCATCGCAGTGAATAATTAGGATGCTCGGAATGCATAAGGTGAGTGAGGAACAACACTCAAAGGCCCGTGACGTCTGCTTTAACTTGGTACTAAACTTAATCCAATGCTTTATATCAATTGCCCCCTTTTAACTCACTCTACATCACTACTAATAGAACTTAGAAATCATCCTGTATTTGGCCCATGGGCTGCGAGTTAGAGGCCTCTGCTGTAGTTTACAGAAAAAGAAGACCCCATGTTTCATAGATCCTTGTAAAGACCTCGCTCCCCTGTCTGTCTAGGTCCTGGGAGTGGTTTTGGACTGGACTACCTGCCCCCTGCCCCCTCCTCTGAGTCCAGCTGGCCTCAGAGCAGCTGGAGTCAGGAGTGTCCCATGGAGGAGTCTACAGTGCTGCCCGACAGCCTAAAGGTAACACTGCTCAATCAATCTGGTGTATAAGACGTAGACTAAAACGAAATACAGTACAGTGTGTCCTAACTGTCCATGTGCTCCCTCAGTCGTTTTGGTCTAGCTCCATGATGCAGCCCGGGCTCTCCCCTCTGGAGCAGCTCCTCCTCCAGCAGCAGAAGCAGAAACAGCAGCACGCCCACGGCACCATGAACCCTCCGCACTGAGCGCCCACACCCACAGCCAGGGTACCAGGCTTATCTCACCGTCATGCCCACACGACGAGCGCTCGCAGGGCATCTAACCACCAGGCTGGCTTCAGAACAGAACCAGCTCAAGGCCAATTAAAGGGAGGAGACAGTCCCGAGAACGGTCCCAGGAGGAGTGGCCCGTCCTGGGTTCACAGGCGGCTGCACACACGGAAGAGTGGAGGATTTTAAAACACGCTGGAAGGAATTTTTTGCAAGTTACCTTCAAAATTGCGAACTTTGAACTTGGAAGTCATTTTGGGCTAGTATTCCAAAATGAAGCAACATAAAGAGGGTTATGGGTATAATACCACATTAAGATTGTATCATACTTTTAGCCGAGTTTTTTCTCTTCTTGTATCAATCTATTCAGTTCTCACGGCTTTGAGAATAGACTCGAGCAGTAACGCAGAAAAAAACGAAAGGCTTCCTCCATTACAGCAGATCATGAGGTAGGAGCTGATGGAGGAGAACATGGACCCACAGAAGGCTAAGGAGGCTGGCTAACCTCAAACCGCATCTCCTACCATTAAGAAGAATGGAAAGAATCATATAGTTCCGAGATGGGCTCAAACTGCGCTCCACGATAGCAGACACTTTTATGGAAAAATCTAATGGTACAATTTTATTCAGAATAATTTAGGACTCCTCGCACCTTTCACAGGTTTTGGGGACAGTGGAATTCTACTAGTCACTTTTGTAAAATAGTTTGTGGGGGGGGAAAAAATCTAGTTTTGAAAAGTTTGCGTACAGGTTGTCACAACGACGCCAGCTCACATGGGGACGAGAATGTAGCAAACCAGTGGAGACCAGAGGAACCAGCAGCAGTGGATCCATGCGTATTATGGTCTGTCTGTCCTTAAAGTCAAGACAATGCGCCAGTCCAAACCCAGAGAAGTGAAAAATGGATGGGGTGAGGGAAGCTGATTTGTTTTGTATATTGGCAGACAAGCTCAGAATGATCAACATGTATATTAAAAATTACACATGTTTAAACCTATGTAACCCCCATTAAATGGACAGTGTTTTCAGACGTATTGAGATGGTCGATTTGAACTGGCATGAAGAAGGTTGAGTCATATAGACGGTATAGAGACCAGCCCGAAGTGTCTAACAGTAAACATTCTTAGATGGCAATAAGCTAGTTATTGCTTTGCTGCACAGACTAGATTGCTAGAAATATTGTATCAGCATATTTTCCTTTTAATGATAAACTGTTGACGATGCAAGTTCTTTAGCACTTGGTCCAACTTAAATGGGACACAATAGAAGGATGAGTTGGAGATCATATTGGTTGCGTTCACACGACAATTACTCTAGAAGTATAAAAATGAGCTGGAGGACAGAGTTCTATGGTAGCATCTGCAGTTTAACTCTTAGCATGCAGATGTTTTGGCTTATGGTTAATATCTCTGTAATTGCTGGGCCTATCCACATGAAACAAAATCTGGCACAAAGTTCAACGTCAGCACAAATGAACTAAGGCGAAATATTGCTTTCATTTAAGTGTTGCGTAAGTTGCGTTCTTCAAAATATGTGTCAGTTGAAAGGACCTCACGCCATAAAACTGATATGGCAAGCCAAAAATATAACATCTGTATTTTTTGTTTAGTTATTTGTTTCAAAACAGTGAATTGTGCATAGTTATTTAGCCTAAGGTTGTCAAAAGTATTCAAAAGCAGATACTAAACAATACTAAAACTATTATTCAAACTACATACTCATTTGAACAGGTATCGATACTAAAAATGTCACATTCACAGGAATGAACCTTTCCTGAATAGCTTTAGAATGATCTTTTGCTGTATCAGAACAAGTATAAGACACACAGACTAGTACAGTATGGAACCTACCTGGACGACTGAGGAATTACACAGATATAAGGCCACATGGTAATATAAAAGAAAGTACTGCGATTTAATGTTCAAAATCACATTCTATCGTCTCAAGAAATAGTGTTTTCTATTATCATCGTGGTATCGGAATCAGTATCGAGTCTATTCCTAAGTATCAAAATTGAGTTTGAAATTTTAGTATCGTGACAACACTATTTTAGACCTCCGCCTGTCTGAAATTTGCAAATTCTAGAACATTGTGAACAAAACCTATTATCATTTTATATTTTCTGTAATATTTAGCAAGCTAGCATCTCCATCTGCTCAGCTTTGGTAGAGCCGTGTCCATGCGTATAGTGTTCTAGTGCATTTACCAAGCATATTAAGTCTTCTATTTGTACAATTCAAATGAACTTCAAGTGGACTTAGCCACAGCCCATCTTTGTGCTTGTGCTTTCATTGTATGCTTTGTGTTTTGATCTAATACTACTTTGGACTGGATCTAAGGGAGGTGATTGAGGTACATGTCTGCCCTGTTGCAGACGGGGGGGCACTTTGTTCTAATGTGTTTTGTGTTTCTGTCGCCTCAGCCTTGAATAAAATCTGTCCTTGAACATGCTGTGAAAGTGTTTTTAATTTTAGCTATAATGTAAATGTAAGAAATATGATGATTAAAAAATTGTTTTCTTGACAGGTTAGACTACTCGTTTGAGACTACCCAAGATATGACTATTTTTTTCTAGTTTTAAAATTTTGGCGACGTCACTGGTTGGACATAGGCAGCAGATATGACAAACGGTGGAAAGAGTAGCCTACTGCAAATTTGTACTCAAGTAAAAGTGCAGTTACATGGTTAAAAATGTACTCAATTACAAGTACTTCTTTGAAAATTGTAAAAGTAAAAGATATATATGAAAATCTTTACTCAGAGTAGACCTACTAGTTACTAGCTGCTTTTTAGATTTTTAGATTACGGTACTATTTTATATAAATTGAACAGTTTAAAGCTGGATTTAGACTTTTCAAACCACAATCCACATACTCTCTGCGCCCTGGCCAATCAGAGAAGGCAATACAATGACGTTATGTGTGTTTTGTCAGTTTAGAGCGAAGCAGACAGACGTGGGACAGCCGTGGGTTGGGTTGGAACAATTAGGACTTGTGCTGTAGCCTACACAGAACTCATATGACTTAAAATGTAACTACACAGCTAGAATTATTCTCAATAACAAGCACAAGTACAGGTTTGAATATCAACTCAAGTACAATTACCCCAAAAATCTATTCGATTACCGTAACGTGAATATTTGTAATTAATTACTTTCCACCCCTGGATATGCCATTTGTAAAGATAATTCTATAACTTTTACCTAGCAACCATAATGTTAACAAAGGCACAATAGATTAAATAGCACGATAGTGATGATTAGACTTAAAAAAAGAAATGATTTTGTTAAATGAAGCTTTTAAACTGTCAGAAAAATGGCTTCCTTGTACATAAATTGTAGCTGCATTTTGGATGGAGTTTTCTGCGTTGATGACATAGAGGGATTCTGTTTTACAACTCAGTGCCACTTCCTCTATTTTTCTACTTTTCTTCTCAACTTTCCCACAAACACTTAACTGATGTAAAACTATGATAAATATGACATTAAATATGTCTCAGCACACAAAATGTCTGATTTGATACAACAATTTGATACAATATAGGCCATAGTTCATTTCTGTGAACTAACTAGAATATCTATCAGCAAGTGATTATCAATTTGAAACTTAATTTTCCTTTAGATTACTGACTGATAATGTGTAAAATGCCCCAAAATAGCAGAGTACTACTACTCTGATGCATAGCTCTGAATAGGCCAAATGTATTGATGGTTTTCAGATTCTAAAATGTAATGATGCCACACTCCCAGATGGGGGCAGGAGCCAGTTTTTCCTATTGCGTTGTACTTTTTATGAAATATCTAAAAGGTAAATTCACAGCTGTTGAACATGATCATTTCTATTAGTGACAAGACCCTAAAACTTACTGTATTACAACAACAATCTCATTTTAACACCAGTTTTTCCTATTGCGTTGTACTTTTTATGAAATATCTAAAAGGTAAATTCACAGCTGTTGAACATGATCATTTCTATTAGTGACAAGACCCTAAAACTTACTGTATTACAACAACAATCTGCATTTTAACAATATTCATTTTAGCTGCCCCCATCTGTATTAAATGTTGGCAGAGCATTGAGCAGAGATGGGTAGAGTAGACAAACATTTTACTCAACAAATAAAAGTAACATTACTTCCAATAAATATTACTCAAGTAAAAGTACGAAGTAGAAGTCCAAGAAATTACCCAAGTAAGAGTAAAAAAGGTATTTGGGAAAAGTACTACTGAAGTAGCCTATGAGTAACTTAAAGTGTAACTGTCGAGACGTAACATCTGATTTAAAATTTGAAGTCAATGTTATTTTAAGAACTAAATATGAAATAATGCACAAAATCTGGTATTTTCAAAGTATAGACACACAAATGAGACAAACTTAATCATATCTGAAGGAGTGGTGCAAGAAACACAAATGTTCAAATCATTTCATATTGTCAACATGTACTACTAAATGTAGTACTACCCACCTCTGATTATTGGCTTTGTGATGCCATCTGTAATTCAGCACTGGACTCAAGTCTTTCAGTTAACATTTTTGAAAGAAAATGTAATGTAAAAATGTAAATTACATTTCGCCCTTTTTCAAGCCCATTAGATACCAGCAAATAGTCTCGTCTGTAGCAGTAATTTCCCCTCAGTCTGAATCAGTTCCGCTATAGAGCCACCAGGGGGCGTTCTGCTGTGGAATGGGGTCCCTTATTCTAATTCTACAAGGTGCGTAAGGACCAATGTTGTCCATCTTTTAGTTTGATTATAATTATGGAGGGTGATATATCGGTTCCAGTAAGGTTTTTGTTTGTCTTTTTGAACAGAGTAAAAATGGAAATAAAAGAGCGTTATATGGCTATATGTTTACACAAACATGCAACAAATTATTTTATCCAGATAGCCTAAATACATTTTGTCATTATTTTTACAAAACTGAAAAGTTAATTTGTGATCTTTACAATTTAAGATACATTTGTGGGCCTTGCTGTACATTATAAAAGCTATCGGCCTCAATAACAAGCCAAATATCGGATATCGATTTCGGCTCAAAAAAAATCCATATCGGCCCATCCCTAATTATAATCGGCCTATACATTGAGAAAATTAGCCCCAAAAGTGTAAGGTAGTTAGGACTGAAAGGCTAACTCATTTCAAACTAATAATTTTAACAATGTGAATAGCTTATTAAAATATAAAACAAACATCCAATTAAAATTAAAAGCAAAGACTACCCAGAATCTGGCATAACAAAAGACAGTGAATGTACTGTTTGCCCATGTGTAAAAATGTTCTAAATTGCAAAGTTATTTCTGATATCCTCCATACAAAAATCTTGTGTACAGTTTTGCCAGCACAGTTTTGTCTCCATAGACTGTTTATATAAATAAATAATAAATAATAAATAATAAATAATAAATAATAAATAAATCAGTCAATCATTCAATCAGCCTATATCAGTTCTGTTATAAATCCAGCAGGGGGTATTCTGTTGTAAGGGCCAATGTCCACCTTTATTTTTGATTTTATTATAATACAGAAAAAAAAATCATCTTTGCAAATAATAAACTATGTAAAAAATAGGCAAAGTACGGCTATGTATGGAGTGAATCAAATGACTGAAATGAACTAATTACTAAGTATATCTGCAAATTATACTACTAATAATATGAAAGTCCATATTATAAGTCAGAGAAGCTTATTTAAACCCCTTTTCAGTGGTGGAAGAAATACTCGATTTTGTTATTTCAGTAAAAGTACAGATACCGAAACCAAAAAATACTCAAGTAAAAGTAAAAGTAAGTATCACATGAAGAATCTACTTTTTATCTACTATTAAATTATTAAAGTACCTATTTGAAAATTTTTGCGCAATTTTGAGATCTAATGAAGCTTCAAATCTAGCGATTTTGATAAAGATTTGTCCTGAATTTTGTTCAACGGAAACAATTGAATGATTTTTTCCCTAGCTGTTTTTATTTGTATATTTTGGTTTGCTCAAACTACAAATGTGTTAAAATAAACCCCTCAGCCTTTTCAGCAGGTCTCAAACAG
>KN482648.1:8135-27432 GCA_000787095.1 Periophthalmodon schlosseri | reverse complement strand
GTTTTAATTCTCATTGTGGTATTAGAAACAGTGTTGAGTATTGAGTCTATTCCTTTGTATCAAAATCAAATTTGAAATGTTAATATCGTGACAACAATAATGGTAGGGCACCTTTGGCTCACAAATGTGCAAAATAAATGTGTAAAATTTCCAAAAAGTTGAATTGAAGTCCCTGCTTAACTTCAGTTGACCAATTTGAGAAAAATATTCAATTGCGATTTTTCAGACAAGCATTGTGATTACATTTGCGGACTACAGTCCCAAGAAATTCTTGGCTGGGTAAAGACATGTCCTGCCGATCGATTAGTCAACTAAAAAAGGCATGGCAAAAGGTCTCAAAACTATTACACCTCTGTGTATCTGACCCAAACTGCACTCACAAGACTACACCTGCACAGGAGTTCACGGAAAAACAACAATTTATGCAGAAAAAAGTACTAGGAAACAATGTATTTATATAAAAATAGATTAAATTTATGAACCATGAGTTTAATCTGACTTTTTACATATAAATAACAACAATACCAAATCTTCAGCTCTGAGCCCCGTCCCATATACTGAGAATGAGAAAAACTTGTATGTGTCCTCTATCTGCAGGTTAAGGCTCTGGCAACACAGGTTCAGTTGTGATTGTAATACCTTTTTTTAAAACTTTAAGAGCACAGGCTACATACCCTCCCGTTAAATTGTATTGTTGGAAAGTTTGTCATTTTTAAATTTAATCTTAAAATGTGTTTTTATTTTTATTATATGAAAAAATCCAATTATTTATTTATTTATTTTGCGCATTTATTAGACCTAAATTACTGTCAAATCTTGAAGATGTTTTGTGGTCATCTGAGGTTTTCAAAGTGTTGTTAATGCAAAGAGTGAATGCAGTGTCCTTTATGCTTTGTGTTGTGTTGCAGATGTGCGGGGCCCTCCGGCTCACCGCTTCTCCTGTGGGCAGATTTCAGACTGTGTGTGGGAGAGGAGGTTCTGCATCCTCACAGACTGCCAGCTCCTGCTGCTCACCAGGGACCAAGAGGTTAGTCAGAATACAGGGGGTTTATATAGTGCCGTTATGGTAAGATAGTACTATAGCCACAGCTGTCTTGGGACAGACTGACAGAAGTGAGGTTGCCAATCTGCGCCATCGAACCCTCTGAACAAACACTCATACAGACACCACATTTATAGTAGTTAAGGTGGGTGTCTTGCCTAAGAACACAACAACAGTTTCTCATAGAGCCACTACTGCCCCACTATGGCATTTGAAATTCCCAGCGGTCTCCTGTCAACAGATCCTGAGTCTGATGCCATGCGCACAAAATGTTCCTCCTGTTCTGACACTGTGTCATTCCTGTCTCAAACCATTTATTTGTTTGTTTGGCTTATGGTGTTGGTGAAAGTCTCATACCCTGCAGAGACCGGAGAATGGGGTGATGTGATCTTTGATTTCCAAATGTAATGTTGTCCATGTGTGTTGTTCCAGGCACCCGGAGAGTCCCGGGAGGCCCCCACAGACCCAGCAAAAGCCCGCAGCCTACGTCGCACTGTCAGTGTCCCCTCAGAGGGGCACTTCCCTGAGCTGCAGGCAGAGGGCGTACTCGGTAAGAACCTATCACACCTCAATGTGCAAGACTGAGCTTTATGGGTTACACTGGTTTGCATCATGGTGTTAGTCATCCAGATCAGATTAAAAGAGCAGAAGCCACATTTGGCACATTAGTTTTATATGTATCTGACTACAGTGTTTGCCAGACTGGGGTATGCAAGCACTTACCAGGGGGTATGTGGAGTTCATATTTTATAAGTAGGTGAAATTGAATAGTATTTTAGTGTTTAGTGTAAAAAATATTAAAGATAAAATTGATATTCTTAAAGCAGACCTATTCTGCAAAATCGACTTCGACAAAACCAGAGTTTTTAACCATGTTATAGTTGTTCCCCCTCACCATTTACTCACCCGAAGTTGTATCAACCCCCGTTTTCACTGCCACTGGTACACGCCCACTGGTCTGTACTTATTTACTTTTCCTTACTTTTCTTAATCTGTGATACACATAGGATTCAGCAGCATCATGTAGTCATTTTGGCACAAATGGGAAAAAAAAATTGCAGCTCGCTCATGTGATGTGCAGCTATCCATAGGAGAGGCCCACAGCATGCGGCACTTTGTTGTATGACGTTTGCGGCGTTACGTAGGTCCTATTGGGCACCGCAGTTTTCTAACACAGAAGTCAGCAGACTTGTTTCTTTTATAAAGTCATTTTAGATGAATATTGTGATTTAAAATGTGCAAATTATGACATAATGAGACATGAGATTGAATCCACGAGAACGAGAGGAAAAATTGTGCAATCCAGTTCACAATGTTAGCCTCACCATTTTGAATTTATTTTATTTTATATTTTTGTTGTAATATTCTTTTTGGAACAGCTTCTCAAGAGGTGTGGCTAATTAGCGCTTAACTCTTTTGGCCATGAATTTACAGGTGGCTAGGACATAAATCTCACAAGATCATTCTCCCTGTGTGTGCAGTTTTGTGGTAATTTTGTCTGAGATCTTGTGGTACTAGATCTTATCCCATCCATAGAAAACAGATTTACTTATTACATAATCACTATTGCATGAGTTAGGGGTACTTGGAGTGTGAGACAAGGGTACTCTTGACACAAAAGGTTGAGAGCCACAGAACTAGAGGAGCAGAGGCAGCCCCACTCCAGGAGGAGGTTTGTTTCATAGAGGGGATCTTCAAGTCTTCATGTGCTGGACTTTGATCAGGGCCTAAGTTTGAGGGGCCAGGCTGGTCACACAGTCATCTTCATGCTGAATGTTAGGGATGGGCGATACGTTGGTTCCTGTATCGGTCACTGATATTAGATTTTATTTTGTGCTTCTCCATTGTCTCTGTTTGCTCTGAGCAGACCACCAGAACATCCAGGTTCACACGTCACAATGATCGCAGATTCCCCAGATGTAGGTCAGCCTTTGCACAGACAGCCTTCTCATACAAGGGCATTAAAGAATGGAACAAGCTCCCAGACAGACTGAAACTCTCCTCTGACCTGAAGGACTTTTAAATGTCGAAATGTGGAGTGTGATGTTTTTAAATTAAGAATGGGAGAATGCATGGTTTGATTGATAAATGGATGGATACTTAGATGTATTTTAATTGTTTGTAACCTGCTTGGGGACTGCAGATGGAAACTAGCTTTAGCCATATCTACTGTAAAGCATCTCTTCTTTTATGAGATTAATGTGTTTGCACATGGGGCCTGTTAAAATAAACCAATAAACTAAACTAAACTGTGCCTTTGAACTTTAAACAGACTAATGAGTCAAAATGGAAATAGAAGAGCGTTATATAGCTGTATGTTACACAATAATATAACAAATGATTTTATATTCCAGATAAAATACATTTTGTTATTATTTTTAACAAAGGTGAAAAGTTCATTTGTGAGCTTTACTTCAAGTTTATGGGCCTTACTATGGAGTTAAATCTCCATATTGGCCACAGCAGCAGGCCAAATAGTGGATATCGGTATTAGTTCAAAAAATCCATATCAGCCCATCCCTACTAAATGTTGTTACCTGGTGTTCTCATACCTTTCACTTTCAGACACAGGACTATTGTTCAGGTATTGTTGCTTTTGGGCTCCTTCCAATCTCATTTGTGAAGGTGTTGCCTTCCACTTATCTCCTACTTACTCACATTTTCCACAAGCCAAGGGCCTAATTTATTTTTGACAGGGTGGCAGGGGAAGCACAGCCTCTGATTGGCTGTGTTGTTCCCGTCTTGCTGTAGGCCTGTGTTAGGTTAAGGTTAGGCGTTGGCTGGAAATGGTTAAGGTTAGGGAAAAGGGTTGCGCCAGCCAATCAGCAAAGCCTTTAGCAGTCACAAGCCAATCAGAGACCCTGCTTCCCTGTCAAAAACACATTAGTGGCCAGGACATTAAAGAGTCCCAGCTTGGCATGTCTGCTTCTGGAAGTAAAATGTCCTCAGACTTTCACTGCAATGGAGCCAACTATCGACCAGCGTGCCATCATTTAAACACAAATAAACAGACTGAAAAATACATCACAATGTTGGACACACTTTGTGTAAAACATCAATTTGAGATCATAATTTGAGATCATAATGCATGTAGTTTGGTTTAGTTTTTATTTGAAGAGACAATGTACAGAGACATTAAACTCATTAAACCAGATTATAGCTAAAAAGCTAGTTTCCATTCCTGAAACGTGTTTTAGTGACAAACCAGTGCATTCAATGTTTACTTTTACATTACTGGCTTTGGAAATTGATTTGTTTTTAAAAATGTGATGTTAATTGATTGATTCAATAGCTCAAACTGAGAAGACTCCCCTAAGGAGAATATTCAAGTTTGTATTGTATCGCTTTTGAAAACACAGCTGGTTTAGTTTAAAAGATATGCCCACTGGGCTGCTTTTTAGTTACTAGTCTGCTGTTGTAGACTATTGTTGACATTTTGAAAAGTGAAGAAAACAAGTGCTGTGTGGCAGATGGTATAAATATTGTTAAGGGCATATAATGAGGTCATAACATGGTGTCCACAGCGGTTCTAATGCACTGTGCATGTAGGCTGGCTCCTTATTGGAAAGGTCTTAGAAATGTTGGACAGGGTTATGGAGAGGTCCTAGACAACTTTAGATCTTATGTCTTTATAAATTATAAAAAATTATTGAAAAATGTGGTTTGTGCTACTGACAGTTAACTGACTTCTGACTATTTTACTTCTAATGGGGTATTAACTGCTAACGCATAACATCTTTAGATCACCATGCTACCTTTTATTGTTCTGAAAATGCTATATTCACGGAAAACAAGGTATTAACATGTTTTATAAGTTTCACTTTTGTTTTTAATGCTCTGAGTCCCCCCCTTCCTTTGCTCTCCACTCCAAGTCACTCCCCCTTCAGAGCTCATAATCAGCTTGCATCCCACTGAAACTATTGCACATTGCATCAGGTTTGTGAAGTTGTTGTGTACAGTTTTGTATCATGTTTTTGTATATTTATGGAGAATTGTCATGTGGGACATGGGTGACGTAGGCTTGTGGGATGAGCATTGCACAGAATCTTGCAGCTAACCATAAGGAGGGTTCGAATAGGGCCTGGGAGAGATTGCTAAAATATTCAAGCATGGAAAACCTAAAACCTCTTCAGGCATGTTTTTTGATGAGGGAACAACGACATAAGATGGTAGAAAGCTTAAAAATATCGATTTTGTATAATACCCCCTCTTTAACAGTGGCTCATGCGTTGCAATAAAACACCAGCAGGTGGAGCTGTTGCACAGTGTTGTTAACAGACGGCTGTCATGCCTGCAAACTGTGAGCTACTGGGAATCAAAAGTAGTGAGCTAAGTTTTTGGTGTAATTTTGCTGTTTAATGCGGAGTAGCTTGTTAGTCTGATGTGGTTGTGCAAAATTGGCTGTATTCAATCCTAAAACCAACATTTAATTTCTTCTCATATGTTCAAATAATTCGTCACTTGTAAAGATACAAAACTGTTACTAAAAATACTGTTTACTTGCTGATGTGAGTTTTGGATTTTACAGCGGATACCTTTTCATCCAACCGCTGTGTGCGTATTACCGTATAGTCGTCTCCTCGGGTTCTTTCGCTCAGACCGGCTCAGACACGCTGCACCCTGGTCCCCCGTAGGCGTAGCTCTGAAAAGTTGAATGGTGAAAGCACTCGTGTTGTAATGTTTACGCGCTCTGTTTGTTATGACGCTCGGACGCGGAAGTGGAAGCGCTGCCGGGGGGTGTGCCGCGTATAGACCGTGATGTGATTTGTTGTAGTGCGAGTGGCTGACACAGGACATGTCCCGCGAGTGGACACATGGACTTTTCAGGTAAGTTGTCCCGCGGAATCCAGGCGGTGTACTACATGTCTTTGTCGGGTCGGAGGGGGCTGTGCTGGTGCGTGGTGTGTGCGTCAAACCTGTGCCAGAGTTCCAAAGTTTCGAAACGCGTTATTTTAACCACGATCGCGGTATAAACAATTAAACTAAATTCAAATGTGTCATGTAGTAAGGCCTTGGCATTGGTATTCGGTTTATGAAAACGGATTATATATTAGTGTAGAATCACTAGGTATTAGATGGCCTTAATTTGCCGTTTATTTAATCAGATGTGGTGTGGTTGGATGAATATAGCGGGATAATGGACCTTGTCAGAAGTGTTCAGATCCAACACTTTTCCCTCAAATACAATACAGTACAGGAGTAGTGCTATCATTTAACACTTTGAGGTATGGGTCTCTTGAGCAATTATGCACAGGCTATTGTTAGGTTTAAATTCTAAATCAGAATATGTTAGTGTCTATACTAACAACACATGTGGCATGATACTGTGTTGTTAGTGCTCTTGCCTCACAGCAAAGGCACCTTACGAATGATTCCTCAACAGTAATATTTTCTCATGACGGTAAAAAGCTGTTTGTAAAGTATAACTAATGCTGAAGCCATCCCTCTGCTCTGCACATGTTTATGTACAGTGAAAGTGTAAGAGGCATCAGGAGAAGCCTGTGCTTTCTTAGAGAATTCTGTCAGATCAAACCTAAGAATACTGTGTGACCTTGAATGAAATCTGTGCCACTGCTATTTCTACTCTTCTGGCCCACATTCTGTCTCAGACACCAGCCATAGACCTGCTTCTAGAGCAGGCCACACCAGGGACAGTGTCAGTCCAGAAGACAGAGTGTCCACTCCCCCAGAGAACAGAGGTACTGGGTGTACACATTCCCAGAGGACAGAGAATCTCCATGCCCCTCAGAGGGAAGAAGGACAGTGTGTCCACTCCCCCAGAAGACAGTGTGTCCACTCCCCCAGAGGACAGAGGTACTGGGTGTACACATTCCCAGAGGACAGAGAATCTCCATGCCCCTCAGAGGGAAGAAGGACAGTGTGTCCACTCCCCCAGAACAGGGTCTGTCCACTCCCCCAGAGGACAGTGTCTGTCCACTCCCCCAGAGGACAGTGTCTGTCCACTCCCCCAGAGGACAGGGGGACAGAGAGAACAGAGAGGGGATATGGGGTGAGAGGACACAGGTGAGGACACAGATGAAAGGACACAGGTGAGGATGGGGTTAGAGAGAGAGGTGTGTAGAGCCACATTGCTGTGATGACTCAGCACATTCCTCACATATTAAGCTGGTATCTGGGCTGGTCCTGCTCTGGTCCTGCTCTGTCAGTATCTGCACTGTACCTTCTGGGTCTGGCACTATGTCTGACACTATCTCTCTCATTCACTTCCTGTAAACAGTGGAAGCCCCGCCCCCTCCTTCAGAATAAACAGGACATGTTTAAAGTCGGGGCATGGCGGCATTCCATTAAACTAATCCATGTTTGCATTGTGTCAGACAAAGCGTCGGAGACTGGTCCATCTGCCGTGTGTGTTTGTATGTCTGCTGCTGCTGCCATGGAGCTAGTTCTAAAGGAGTTGTTCGGCACAAGTTGAGACTGAAATCCAGTTGGACTAAAGCCCCTAGGTGGTGCCAGTTGAAGAAATTGTACGGTTTTGTTGAAAATACTATAATATTATTTTAATGCTAGCTCTTGTCTGACTAACCTTTTGTGCAGTTATCACATTTCACAAGATTTAGATTAGTTTGTTATTATGGCCGAAAAAACATGGAATTGAGATTAGATTTGCGATTTATGCTTTAATTCTAGGTTTCTGTTCACAGTTCACATTTTAAGCACATCCAGAAGAATCGACAAGATGACTGAAATATGAACTGACACAGTACAGATCTAAACTACAGGGTTAGCAGTTTTTATGCAGAATAAGACAGAAGATTTAGTTGTTTGTGAGGAAATTATTGTTGCAGGCTTTGTGATTTGCTAATTGTGTCCATTCAAATTTCCATTTGATTGTGATTAATCTTGCAGCACTATTAGTTATTTAGTTTCTCAGACATTTCATTGGCTGCACTGAACCTAATCTCTGGTTCATGATCTATAACAATTCCTGCATTTTAGACTGAGGAGTGAGGATGCGTATCATTGGAGAGATGGAAAACAGGGGAAAAGTTCTCCGCCATTTTGCGTTTTCACTTAAAGGCATATTACGCATATTACGCACATATTACGCTCTTTTCTGATCTATGTTATAATGTTGGTTCCTCATCAAAAACATACCAGGAGTTGTGTTTTGTTTCATTCACACACAAATCCTGCATAGTAAAAGTAAAAAGTTAAATCTGTCAACCGGACAAAAAGTTGTAAGAGTGACCTTTTTGCTTTTACCTTGAATCACACCTGGATTACACAGACATCTTCTCAAGGACTACGAGCAAACCACAAACCCTGCGTATTTAGCCTGAGTTCTTCTCTCAAACAAAACACTCCACCTTGTGATGTCCTGTGGTAATACAGGAAGTGCTCCATTGTGTTTTTAAACTCCGTACACCTTGACTAGAATCATTTGAATAATTTCAGCCCTTGCCCATCTCTACTGAACAAAAGGTAAAAGGTAGCTGTTAACTTGAAAACTACCACTTCATGACATCACAAGGTGAAACTGAGCATTTTGAGCTTTGGAGATGTAGACAGACTAATAATAAAGTGTTACTCAAACATGTGTGAATGAAACAAAACACAACTTGGCTATGTTTTTGAGGAGGTAACAATATTATAACATGGCTTAACGCTCACAAGAGTCAATTTTGCGTAATATTGGACCTTTAAATGCTATGTCATAATTTCTCCCATTTTCTGTGGTTTGTGTTTTATGTCACATCTATTTAGGCCTGTCATGATAATCACTATATTGACTTATCGCTCAGTACACGATAAAAGGAATAATGTTTTTTGGAGTCAGTATTTTTTATTTATTTATTTTTTTTATTGTTCATTTGAATAGGGACAGATACGACAAACATGGATTAACAATTCAGTAATCTGATGTGGATATCACAGTGTTTATAGCCTAGGCTAATTCGCAACACCAGTGCTTTTAAACTGTTCAAATTTCACTAAAAAGCAGTGGGATTATTTGTAGAAAAGCAATAGACAAATTTCACTAAAAAGCAGTGGGATTATTTGTAGAAAAAGCAATAGATAGTGAATTTGTCAAGAAAATCAAATATCAAAATATTATCACACACACAGAGAGTTTACACATGGTGACATTGCTGCTGTTGCAGAAGCCAGGACATAGTCTGTTTTTTAAAGGTCTACAGTCCGGTGATAGTCTTTATGTGAGCAGGTAAAGAGTTCCAAAGTTTAGCTCCTTTCACTGAGAAGACAGTCTGAGCAAAAGATGTCGTACAGAAGGGAACTCTACAGTCCCCCTGTGCTGTGGCTCCTGTGGACTTTGTGCACAGTCTGTTTACAAATTTACAGAGTGGTTTGGGAGCCAGTCCATTCAAACATTTAAAGATGAGTTTTATGTAGCTAAAATTACAGAAATTATCTTAATTTAAAATGTTATGCTTTGATAGAATAGAACAGTGGTGAAATCTGATGGGCTTTTGTCAAAAGTTTTGTTGTCGCTAGAGAGGTTTTATTGACCCCCTTATTATTTATTTTCTTTGTGCTACTGGGAAATCGTTGGTTATTTTTTAGCAATATAATTAGATTTGAGCATAAAATTAACCCCAAAAGTGCAGAATCCGATTTATCACTTTATACTAGAGATGCACCGATACGATACTGGTATCGGATATCACGCCAATATTGAACATTTTGATGAATCGAATACTGCTTATCGGTTCACTCAGTATCAACAAATCAACATATCAACAAAATGAATGTGACGTTTTTAGTATTGACACCTGCTCAAATGAGTATCTAATTTCTATAGTTCTATTATCAATTAGTATCTGATTTTCGATACTTTTGACAACCCTATTTCATTTATAGACAATATATTTCATATTCTAATTTTGCATAGGCCTCTCATGATAAGACATTTTAAAGCGCGATATATTGGTGAAGTAAATAAATGATAATATTGAAACTAAGTTATGCCACTGACACGATAACCCTAAAGCAGATTTATGCCACAAAACTATTCTAAATCTACAATCTTGTTAGGAAAACATGAGCTACAATAAATATATAGTAGAATGAAACATTTAATACGTGTGAAAGTACTTAGTTTATATCTATGAGTCATAGAAGTTATTAATTCAACTTTCTACGACTCAAATCTTATCATATAGTCAAAAAATAATCAAACATTTCCCAGTAGTGCAAAGAAAAACTACCAATTATTGTTCCATCTATCATGTATGGAACGATAAGTTGACATAGTAATTATCGTGACGGGCCTAATTTTGCTTATTTTTAGAACAGCAATTGCGATACTATCCATTTTTCAATATATTGACAGCAACTAGTTTGAGGTGTCATTTATCCTAGTTTCCCTTTAGCCTGTAGTTTAGGTGTAGGGAGGGGGGGGTGGAGTGATGCGGCGCTGTACGGAGGAGAGAAGAAGAGGAACAGGAAGAAGAGGAGAGGGAGTGAGAGAGAGAGAGAGGGGGCTGCTGCAGACTGCACACTGCGGACACGGCTCTGCACTCCGCACACAAATGGCCCCGCTTGGCCCGGGACAGAGACACACCCGTCCAGCGCGCACACACAAGAGCAGCCGCCGCGTGATTGGCCCAGCAACGCGCCATGGGGAACAGCTGCGACCGAGGTAAAAGTACGCGTCATGTGACCTGCCGCCATCATGTCCACTCAAACTTTGGCTCAAACAAACGCGGCCACAGGCTCCACCCCCAGCCCGGCCATGGGGAGGGCTAGTGTAGGATGCTGTACAGTATGGCATAGTGATGGTTGTGTGTTACCCGAAGAAGACGGCTGGGCCAGAAGACTTCTCATAGTTCTATATTATGCTAAACTGACTTTTATACTAGGTAAAATGTACATCCAAAATATCTGGAGTTGTGTTGTCATTACACATATTTTGGTTCAAAACGCAGTTCATATACCTTGACCTAAGTTTTTTCTTATCATTTAATGGTACAGTATGTAACTTTGTGGAGGTGGCATGTCACCTGCATGTAATGGAATTGGAAAATGGAAAGTTACAACCATACTTTGGAAGATTCTCCATGGAGATAGACAAGTCTTATGCCATACTGTGGAAGATTATAGCCAAAGGAACACCATTTTCATGGAAACAAGCAGGAGGTGACCCTCCTCCAGGCCAAATAAGATTCAGGTTTGTGGAGATGCAAGCCCTCTCAGATTAAGGATGCTTGATTTTCTATGTTTTTCTGTGCAATAAAAATCTAATTACAAATGGTTAAACCCAAACTATAAATCATCCTCCCTCAATGACAGCAGCTAATGTGTACAGTCTCATTTTAAACTGCTTCACTCCAGTGATGTTTGTATGCACAGAAATCAGGACCAAGTTAACTTGAACTTGTTTCAAGATGATTCATTTGGTATAAATTGTAAAACTGTCAAAAAGCATTTATGGGAGTAAATGAGACAAATCATCTCATCCTTTTTCACTGTCAAGCTCTAAAATGTGAAATATCAGGCAATGTTCCTATTTCAGCACCTGGCTTTAAAGAAGACCTATAGAGCTTGTGTCTGCTATATAGTTATAATCTATGACAGCCGTGGATCATTGTTATGTTTTGGACATTTTATATTGCAATATTCATCTAAAAGGACTTAATAAAAGAAACACTTTTGCTGGCTTCCGCGTTAGAAAACTGGGGTGCCTAATGGGAGCTGACGACGCTGTAAACGTCATCACAACAAGGAGCCGTGTAGCTGTTGGCTACTCTTTTTTTTTTTTTCTACCAAAATGCGATGCTGCCAAATTTTATGCATATCACTGATTAAGAAAATAAAATTGGAGAAGGAAATAAGTACAAAGGAGTGGGGGTATGCCGATGGCAGTGATAAGTTGATTGTTGATTGCTCAAACATGTATGAATCACTCCAAATACAACTTCGGGTGAGTAAATGGTGAGGGAAAACAACTATAACATGGTTAAAAGCTCTGAAAAGTCCATTTTGCAAAATGTGTATGCTTTAGATTCACAGAGAACACTTGAATTTGTCAGTGCCCTCTGCCAGTTTCAGTAGGCTGTGGAACATGAAACCTTGTTAAATTTTAAATGTGTTAAAGTTTGACAAATAACTGATTTCATGTTTTCCTCACATCCCACAGCCCTACTCTCCCTCTTCATTTCCTTCTCTTTCCTTGTTCCTAATGCTCCAGTCGTGTTGTGTTTGCAGATGTTTGTGCTGACCATTCTCCGAGGAGAAGGAGCATCTCCGGGCTCAGTCCTGACAGAAGCCCCAGTCCCGCGGAGCCCCCCAGCTCCTCCCCGTTCAAAGTCCCGGTCAGTCCGCATACTCACACATACCCTTGTTTATACGCACAAAAAAATCTAACAACCAAATTGAAAACATCTTTGGCCCATTCTTGTCCCAGTCTCCAGCAGGTCAAACAACCCAAGAGGTGCAAACGAGGGCTATGAGGTGTTCAGTGTTCAGTGTTCTAGTTTAGCATTAGCACTAAAACTTTACATCTGTAATTACTAATTAAAACAACTATCTTACATATAACCATACTTTTGGCAGAAATAGGTAAGAATTACGTCAATTACGTTGAGCATTAGATTTTTAGACATACTGTGAACTTTACTCACAAGCTATGTGCTCTCCTCTGCACAAATGAACACGTTGAAGCTTGTAGGTTTTATTTTCACTTCAGTGTAGGGGACCAAAACAATAAAATAACATAAACTTATCTGCAGAGGAGGGACTGCTGATCTAAAATAAGTGAGTACACGTCCAAACACATGTCTAGTATTTTCCTTGCTATTTCTTGCTTTGTGCAGTTGAATGCCTCTCTTAGTCTGTGCCTACATCTGCAGCGGGCATCCGAATACACACAGAGTTCTCCAGATGTGTTATTGGAATCTGGACGATTCGAACCACAACACCTCAATTGTAGTAATCTATATATTTGATAAGAATATTTTTGTTCCACTTTAAACAAGAACAAACACGTTAATCTCACTTTAAATTAATCAGTGAAAAAATGTTTGTCTATATTCCTCTTTTTTGATGAGTCCTGTGTGTGACCTCTGACTTTCTCTGTCTCCAGGGCTTCTTTAGCAGACGTTTGAAGGGTTCCATCAAGCGGACCAAGAGCCAGACCAAACTGGACCGCAACTCCAGCTTCAGACTGCCCACAGCGCCACCTGCTGATATAGACAAGTAATGGTTTACTATATATTATGATCTCTTCAACATGAGTTAAAAGTGACATACATTGGGGTCATCACCATTATTACATATTTGGAGTGATATCAATAACAGAACATAGATTTATGAATAGTTTTGAACATGAATGGTATGACATGGAACATTTACATTCTTACTGCTGTGTTATCAGATGTGCAGTAGTATTAAGGCCAATTCACACTTCAAGTTTGTTCTTACACCTGGAGCTATAAGAACAAGAACAAACTTCTTATGGGCTCAGACATTTCAGACTTCATCAGAAGTTCTGCTGCAGAACCACCGTATGCCCCTCCCCCACAACTGTTGCTATGGAGATTATGAACAGTACAGTGGCAACACAGTTAACTATAACTGTTGAAACATGTTATATGTTCATCACAATGGGTGAAGCTATTTCTCTTTTGTAAGATTGGAATAAAAAAGTTCAGAGTTACAATTAGCTGCACCAATTTTGAAAATTCAACCAATCACAGCACAAGTTCTGTTCAGCCGATGTGTCAAGAACAGCTGTAAGAACTGCATAACGGGAGCTGTAAGAACAATATGATGTCATTTTGTTCTTATAGCTCCAGGTGTAACAGCAAAGTTCTTGCTTCTTATGAATGAATTGGCCTTTACCCTCTCTTGTGTGTATCAGATGTGGGGGTCTGGTGCGTCTGAAGGAGGACTGTGTAAGTGCAGCTGGGACAGTGGAGACTCTGGAGCTCGGACAGGACCAGGACGTGAGCGTGAAGCCCCTCCACAGCAGCCTGCTGGGACAGGACTACTGCTTTGAGGTCTCACACCACACATATACCTGTACATATACGTTTGTATCATATTTGTGCACTGACATTGAGGGTGCTGTGCTTCAGGTGACCTACCCTGGGGGCAGCAAGTGCTTCAGCTGCAGCTCCGCCTCCGAGAGGGACAAGTGGATGGAGAACCTGCGGCGCACCATCCAGCCCAACAAGGTCCGAAACACCTGTGCACCACCTGTCCTGTGTTCTATCTGCATTCACACTGTGGTGCTGGGAACATTGTAGAATCACAATCAGTTTAATCATTGCATAGTAAATGTGAAATATTTGGCATGTGACACAATAGCGAAATAAAACTGTATGTGTGCAGGACAACTGCCGTCGGGAGGACACGTCTCTCCGCTTGTGGATCATCGAAGCCAAAGACCTGGCACCAAAGAAGCGTTACTTCTGTGAGCTGTGTCTGGACGATGTCCTGTACGCTCGCACCACCACCAAGCCCCGCACTGACAGCCTTTTCTGGGGAGAGTATTTTGAGTTCAGTGGCCTACCCCCAGTGCACAGCATCACTGTGCATGTGTACCGCGACCTGTCCGACAACCAGAAGAAGAAGAAGAAGGACAAGAACAACTACGTGGGGCTGGTGAACATCTCTGTAGGAGGCAGTGGAGGCAGACAGTTCACTGAGAGGTGGTACTCTCTGAGCACGCCCAGTCTGGTCAAAGGCAAAGGCCCCGCCCCCTCTGTGCGGATCAAGTGGCGTCTGCAGACTATCTCCATCCTTCCCATGGAGCAGTACAAGGAGTTTGCCGAGTTTGTCACCAACAACTACTCCTCCCTCTGTTCTGTGCTGGAGCCAGTCATCAGTGTGCGCAACAAGGAGGAGATGGCCTGTGCGCTGGTACACATCCTGCAGAGCACCGCGCGAGCTAAGGTGTTTACTATATACTCCACACCACCTCTCAGTCACATTTATAAGACAGTGTTTAATATATCTGTGTGTATCATGCAGGACTTTCTCACTGACCTGGTCATGTCTGAGGTGGACCGCTGTGCTGACCACGACGTGCTCATCTTCAGAGAGAACACTCTGGCCACCAAAGCCATCGAGGAGTACCTCAAGCTGGTGGGACAGAAGTATCTCCATGACGCTTTAGGTGAGGCTCTGGCAGATCCAGTCATCTCCACACTGCAGCTCTCAGTCACTACTTACAAATAGTGTCAAATCCAAGTGAAGGATTATTAAATAAAAATTGTTTAAATGTAGCTTCTGTGGCAGTCTCCATACTGGAGTGTGTGTCTTTGGTGCTAACCTGTCGGACTAAATCCCCAACCCTGCTCTATGTCCTCCTGATGTTGACTGAACGTGCTCTGTTCACAGGAGAGTTCATCAAGGCCCTGTATGAGTCGGATGAGAACTGTGAGGTGGACCCCAGCCGCTGTCCCAGCAGCCAGCTGTCTGAGCACCGCAGCAACCTGAAGATGTGCTGTGAGCTGGCCTTCTGCAAGATCATCAACTCATACTGGTACTGCTCCTGTGGGCTCTCTCAGCTCCTCTCAGCTCAGTCAGACAGGGCACTCTATGTGGTTTTCTGTTAGGGAGGCAGCAGTTACTCTGACCTGCTCTCTCTCACTTCTCCCCTCTCTTTCTCTCACTCCCTCTTTTACTCCTCTCTCTCACTCCTCCCGTCTTTATCTCACTATTTTCTCATTCCTCTCCTCCCTCACTCCTTCTGTCTCCCTAGCCCTTACCCCTCTCCTCCCTCACACCACCTCTCTCTCACCACTTCCCTCTCACTCCTTTCTCTCACTCCTCTTCTCTATCCTGCCCCTCTCCCTTACTCCTCTCACTCTCCCCCCTCTCACTCCCTCTTCTCTCTCACTCCTCCCTTCTCTCTCACTCCCTCTTCTCCCTGACTCCTCTCTCACTCCTCTTCTCTCTCACTCCTCCCCACTCTCTCACTCCCTCTTCTCTCCCACTCCTCCCCACTCTCTCACTCCCTCTTCTCTCTCACTCCTCTCCGCTCTCTCACCCCCTCTTCTCTCTCACTCCTCCCCTCTCTCTGTCTTCTCTCACTGACCCCTCTCTCTCTCTCCCTCCTCTCCGCTCTCTCCCCCCCTCTTCTCTCTCCCTCCTCTCCGCTCTCTCCCCCCCTCTCCTCTCTCACTCCTCTTCTCTCTCACTCCTCCCCTCTCTCTGTCTTCTCTCACTGACCCCTCTCTCTCTCTCACTCCTCTCTCTAACTCCTCCCCTCTCTCTCACTCACTCCTCTCTTTTGCTCCTTCCTCTCTCTTACTCCTTCCTCTCTCTTACTCCTCCCTTCTCACTCTGTCACTCCTCCCCCTTTTTCACTCTTCTCTCTCACTCCTCCCCTCTCTCCCTCACTCTTCTCTCTCACTACTCCCAATTCTCTTTCTCTCTCACTCTTCTCTCTAACTGCTCTCTCTATCGCTCTCTCATGCCTCTCTTTTTATTTTTCTCCCCTCTCACCAGCGTGTTCCCTCGTGAGCTGAAGGAGGTCTTTGCGTCCTGGAGACAGCAGTGCCTTGCTCGTGGGCACTCGGGGGACATCAGTAAGCGTCTGGTCAGCGCGTCTCTCTTCCTGCGCTTCCTCTGCCCGGCTATCATGTCTCCCTCCCTGTTCAACCTGACCCAGGAGTACCCTGACGACCGCACCGCCCGCACCCTCACCCTCATCGCCAAGGTCATCCAGAACCTGGCCAACTTCACGAAGTATGCCAACCAAGTCACCACACCACTCTAGTGTTGTCAAAAGTATCTACTAATCGATACTAAACAAAAACTCGTTTGAGCAGATATCGATACTAAAAAAGTCACATTTGCAGGGCAAAATGAACCTTTCTAAACAAAAACTCGTTTGAGCAGATATCGATACTAAAAAAGTCACATTTGCAGGGCAAAAATGAACCTTTCCTGAATAGTTTTAGAATGATCGTGAGCTGTATCAGAACAAGTATAAGACACATAGACTAGTATACGCCCATGGACCACTATAGAACCTACTGGACGACTGAGGGATTACACAGATATAAGGCCACATGGGAATAGAAAAGAAAGTACTACGATTTAATGTTAAAAATCACATTCTGCTGTCTAAAAGTGTTTCTTATTATCAAAGTGGTATTGGAATCGTTGTTGAGTATCGAGTCTATTCCTTAGTATTGAACTAGAGTTTGAAATTTTTGAATTGTGACAACACTCACACCTGGAGTTATGAAAAATGGCATTATATAATGTCACCATCTTGTACTAATTGAAATGACCAGAATTTATATAGTGTGGTTTTGTACTATGGTATTGTAATGAAGGTCAAAATGAAAGGCTTTGTACCTGATTTTTACTGTCGTAAAAATGTGAGAAACAGAACTAGTTCATTTTAAACTGTTGGCAGTGATCCAAAGTTATTCCTCACTTACCTTATGCATTCTGAACATTGTAATTATTCACCACAAATAAAAAGTTTAAGTGCTTTTCACAGCTCTCCGATGCCAGTGCTGTGGAGTGCGAGTTTTGAGTTTTGCCGGGACGTTAAAGCCTGCTAACACACTTCTTGATTATAAAGATAATACAATAAAAGGCTTTATAATTAGATGCAGACAGTACACAATGGTCTTATTTTGACCTCAAGAGCTGCTTATACAAATATCCATAAGACATATTTTGCTCAAATACACAGGAAAAATCTGGTTCAGAGTCATGCATTTTTTTCCTCTTTTGTGGTAGCATACGTGCAACATACACTTAAAATGTTTGCTATAATGTCACCTGTTTGTCTCAGTGAAGATGTTATTGCTTTGCTGTGACATGTTCCACCGTATGGCATTAAAGTTATCCATCTCCATGAGGACAAGGCCAATTTTCAGGTCAAATTTGTGGAGCAGTGTGCTCAATTGTAGTTGGATCAGTTTAATGCCATGCTGTGGAACATTCCAGCTAAAGCAATACCATTCATGGAGTGGATCCCCACCAGAATATTTACATAGTGAGATAATGAGTTTGACGTGAGATAAAAGGGAAAAAACTTCACTGGAATCTATATGTGTTCTAATTGTTTTATATTGTGCTGTCCTGTGTTTGTCAGGTTTGGGAATAAGGAGGAGTACATGGCCTTCATGAATGACTTCCTGGAGCATGAGTGGGCGGGGATGATGCGTTTCCTGTCAGAGATATCTAACCCAGAGAGCCTGTCCTCCACACCGGGGTTTGAGGGCTACATGGACCTTGGCAGAGAGCTGTCTGTGCTGCACGCACTGCTCTGGGAGGTGGTCTCTCAACTCGACAAGGTACTGGGCAAATGGACTACTGTAAACAATTACAATATTTACCAGAGGTACTATTCCACCAAACAAATAATTACAAAAACTAAAAATATGCTCTTAAAGTTTGCTTAAGTAACATTTTGAAAAAAAACTGATCTTTTTGTCACACTTAGTAACTGTAGTCTTACTTGAGTAAAACTATGTTATGTAAATATGTTGTCTTGCCTGTAAATGTTATTAATTATGATTCATAGCATTTCTTAATCTGTCTGTGTGAACACTAAAACATCATGAATAATTAGTTGTTAGTCTAAAATTGTATTTACCGGTAATATTTAACTTGTATTTTTACCAAATATATTTTTTACTATTACTAGAGTACAGATTTTTGGAAAGTTTACTTTATACAGTACAATTTACAGTAACATTTTTGGCCAGCTTAGATGGTAATGTTTAACACGTTTAGCATATTTATATATTCTGCATATTTAACTTCTGTTTATTTTCATCATGAGATGTTTCTTTTTTTTAAACAGTAGACTAGCCCTGCTCTCATTTAAACATACTCATTCCTTCCAGGCCCTCTTTTAAAACTTTGTTGTTTTAGTTTAAACCTGACCGATGTCCTGAGTGTTTCATATCCCCTCACGGCATGGACCTTTTCACTTTGACCCCACTTTCAAGCCTAAACTCCGCCCTCACAATGTCGAGCCCACCCCTCACATGATGTTGCTCCACCCCCTGGCATGTTCCCTGTGATGGATTCTGTAGAAGCTTGATTTGAGTTGAAGGAGGAGGATTTGCATGATAAAAGTGACAGTTGCATGTATATTCCTCTCCTTCGAGCATGGGCTCTAATATTTGTCCTTTTTCTTTCTTCGTTTGTCCTGTCTCTCTGTCCTCTCTGTCCTCCGCTGTTCTACACCACCACCTTTTCTTTTTGTGAACCTAAAATGGCGACTTCAGGGTGAAAACTCCTTCCTGCAGGCCACAGTGGCGAAACTGGGGCCCCTGCCCAGGATCCTGGGGG
>JACM01045693.1:0-14529 GCA_000787095.1 Periophthalmodon schlosseri | reverse complement strand
CAGTGGTCCAGAGTTATTCTTCACTTATGTCATGCATTCTGAACATCTGAATTATTCACCGCAATAAGTTTATAAGTGCGTTTCACAACTTTCAGAGACTGGAGTGGAGTTTACCGTTGCAATAATGCTAACAAAAACTCACATGCTACCCACGCACTTCCTGCTTCTTGAAAAAATAAAACACTTTATGATTACATGCAGACAGTACACAGTGAACTTATTCTGACCTCAAGAGCTGCTACAATATATCTGTACTGGGACAAGAAAATTCAGCTCAAATACACACACACACACACACAAGTTGTTTTTTTTTTTTGCCATTTTCTCCTGTAAAAAGGACAACTATATTCGAGATTTATTCAAAACGTATTCAAGTAAGTGCGTTTTGCCTCTCCAGTTACATGTGATTCTCAGCCCGCAATATATCAGTTGTTGAATATTTGAATATTTGAATATTTGAATATAGCTAACGCGCTAGTCGCTGCGTTCCAAATAGGGAGCAGGCATGAGCGCATGTCTGTCTCCAATTCACTTTACACTGAAAAATGGTCATCCCTCTCTCTGTAACTGCTGCTGTCGGCTCGTCATTTTGGTTTTAAAATGATCATATTAACCCGCTCTACATGATCCTGGTGTTTTTATTTCATTATTGTGTCCATAAATCAAGATATGAACATTAATAACGGCAAATCGGGCGCCTTTGCCCCTGTAACTGCTGGCCTCCAAGAGCTTCATTTGGCTGGAGCTATGGGTGACATCACACTCACTCAGTCCACTTCTTTATACAGTCCATGGGGAGCACGTATTAATGGCTAACTAGGAGAAAAACGCATAATTAGAGCTTGATTACATATTTTTTAGCATTTGTAAAGTGTTGACTGAATAACCACCAGCTAGCATACCAATTTCCACTTTTTTCGTGCGATTAATATGAGGCCTCTTAACTAATGTCTTATCTTTTTCACTGGATTAACTTCAAAATTAGGAAACTAGGGAATAAAAAGTGTGTAAAAGTTGTGAAAATGACAGCTGGAGGCAGTATGGCGAGGTATTAATGTGCAATCTGTCATCTTTGATCCTGTCACTGTGTAAGACCCCACAGCTAAACCATGTAAAGCCACAGTAAGTGCTTTTTCCATGGATAATTAACTGTTTGTTCAGACGGGCAGTGGGGGAACTAAGGCTTTACGTTGCTTCTTCAAACTGTCCACATAAGGAGTTTAATGCTTTTTTGGGTACATGGTGGCAGAGTGGTTAGCCCTTCTAGCAAGGAGGTTGTGGGTTCAATTCTTAGGCTAGTCATTTTAACTACTTTCACCTTTACATTTTCTTCTTTTTTGACCTTATGTGCTAGGACAGATTCTCCTCAAACATTAACACCTAAACTTGCAAATATGTATCTGTTTATTATTGTAATATTTATGTGGTATCAGTCAGGTATAAAAGTTGCAATTTATGCCTAACTGATTTGGGTGGCAGTTACTCCGTTGTTGATTTTTGCCCATTAATTAGAAGGTTGGTGGTTTGATTTCAGCTCCGACCATTGTTTCCTTGGGCAAGACACTTCACCCCCCCTTGTCTATAAATGTGGAAACATTGAAGGATTGGCCACTTTGCATCCATCAGTTTACCCTCGTACCTTGGTAAGTGTCAAAAAAGAGATGTATACTTTTAATAAATTATTAAGATAACGTTTGGCTATATGCACTTAAAGCCGCACTATGGAACTTTTCTGGTGAAGGCTCCACCACCTGCTGGTCTCCATGGTGATGTTACTGCTTTGCTTGATTGTTCAACAGTATGACATTAAACTTATCTATTTACAAGGAGACAAGCAGGTAATGCCACCAGGCCAGAGATAATTGAATGAATGCCAGAAATATAAGTTAAACACCATACTGTGGAACATTCCAAGAAAAGCTATGACCTCTCCATGGAGACAAGCAGGTGGTGGACACTCCTCCAGAAAATTTACATAATGCAGCTTTAAATACCCTCCTGATTTTAAAAGCCAACTGGCACTAGACAATAAACAAAGCCGTCCTTAAACCCAAATGTGCAAGTAATTCTTCCTGGAGACCTTTAAATAGAGACAGAGTTGTTAAACAGTTGACATTTTGGGGATCAGATCTCAGTGGTGTAATAAGTTGGGTATAAACTCCGACAGATGTGTAGCTGTTTAAAGGCTGAGAAATGCCTGTGTTTTGCCCCTCCACCAGCTGTGCTCCTTGTCAGTGTCTTGTTTACCTGAGGCAGAGGAGAGGGGGTTGATGGAGGACCTATACCTCACTGCCTCCTGCATAATTTGGAGCCCCACTACAGTGTTAATGTCTTTTCAATACAAACCTCGTGGCTTCAGGCCTTTCTTGTCAATAGCTCACTTCATTTGTTTACATGGCTGGATATTTTAATCTCGAGTTGTGAGGAAAAAGAGATACTGACAATTTGGTGCATGATTCAGATCAGAGTGAGTCCTTTTAGGCTTTAACCAACCATTTCAGCATTGGAACTGGCAACCCAAATGAAAGACTTATGCAGGGGCTCATTTTGCTTTCTGATTGGAACCAAAACATCAGATTGGAGGATCAACCTGGCAATCATGTGCAATGTTTTTGTAATTAAGGAGAAAACAGCATTAGAACTGTTATCTGGAAACGCTATATTTGATTTGAAGATGTAGACATTGTAGGGTTGGGCAATGAATTGAATTTATTTGATTAATTTTGTTTTTAATAATTAAGATTTTGAAAAATATTATGAAACAAGTTTAGTCCTGACTTTCTTATGTATAAAGCAGGGTTATTGTGCGGTTAAACAGTGCAGTGTAACAAATCTAATCTTCTATTCTGTAACTATTAGATTTTCATTTGTATCATATCCTGTTATTAAAGAAATTATAAACTGCCCTTAATGACATTTGTAAAGAGCTTCCCCTGTTTGAAACATGAGTCCCTGCTCTGACTTCCATTCAAACCAGTTAAAATCGTAATGGTCCAGTGTGTTTCAACGCTAGTACATTGTATCTGGAGACACAGTTAGGTCGTGTTTATAGAATCTAAAATCAAAATCTTACATACAGTTTCTTTAAGTGACAGTTCCTTCTTGAGTGCAGGTTTTGACCACTAAACTAAAAGAGATCACTAGATACTTAGAAGGACCATAACATTACAATCTAGAATATTGTTTTACTGAGTGGTCCAATAAGGTTCATCTGGTCTTCCATTCATTTATTTTAATAGATTCTTTTTCCAGACCAAGGTTTAGTTTGTTTTCATCCCTGACAGTTTGGACTTCTCACTAACGCTCTTCTTCAGAGTGGTCACGTGATGTTGCTGTGACGTGTCCGTTCAGCTGGTCAACAACCTAAACCTTGGTCTGAAAAAAGAATCTATTAAAATACATTTTTGTTTTAGTGATATTGAAATAACAATTAATTATACCCATAGACTGTATATATAAGTGGACATAGCTAACCTGCTAGCCGCCACATTCCAAATAGGAAGTGATCATGGCGCACTTCTTGGCTCCATCGACTTGAAAAATTGTCACTGTAACTGCTGCCGTGAGCCTCGTCATTTTGCTCTTAAAATGTTTGTATTAACCCACTCTACATTATCCTCATATTTTTATTTCACTTTTGTGTCCATAAATCAAGATATGAATATTAATAACAGACGAGTCAGCGCCTTCTTTCCCGTGGTCACTCCCGCTGGCGTTAGCAACAGGTTTGATTGACAGCGTTGGTAAGCGCCCACTCTGTGCTAAACCGGCGGTGCGTGCGGGAATGGTCGTTACCTTCATCAGCCTCACTGTGGGTTGGCTCTTTGGTTGCTATGATACTCGCAGTCGGAATTCCTGGATGAGCTTCATTTGACTGGAGCCGAACGCTATGGGTGACGTCACACTCACTTAGTCCAGTTCTTTACACAGTCTATGATTATACCCGGTGCCCTTTATTCAGAACCAGTCAGTGTCTTTTCACTGTAAAACCCCTGACTTTAGGCCTTTCTGCTCAGTGTCTGGCTTCATTTGTCCCATTGTCTCTTTTACCCCATATGAGCAGAGGAGAGATCTGGGTGTAGTTTGCCACCACTGTCTGCACTGGCACAGAACAGCAGTGTGTTATTGATGGGCTGCTCTCCACACATCTGCTGTTTGTGCACCTGTTACCTCTGGCCCGTACTACCCAGTGAGTCAGCAGCATGAACGAAATGCACAGTTTTCTCCCCGTTCAAGGATATTTTTAGAAGAAATTTAAAAATAACTCCAGGGAGAGGGCATATTGGGAGGGAAAAATGCATAATCTTTGGATTCAAGGGTTTATTGTCATTGTGACAATAACAAAATTGCATTCAGAGCTTTAAACAGCAAGACTGTATTAGTGCAATTTGTGACTAAGTGAGTGTGACGTCACCCACAGCGTTCGGCTCCAATCAAATGAAGCTCATTGAAGCTAGCAATTATAAGGGCCAATTTGGAGCCAAGTTGCATATTAGGAATTCCGACTGCGAGTATCATAGCAACCGACCCGCTGGTTTAGCAGAGAGTGGGCACTAGCTGTCAATCCGACTGCGAGTATCATAGCAACCGACCCGCTGGTTTAGCAGAGAGTGGGCACTTAGCTGTCAATCAAACCTGTTGCTAACACCAACAGGAGCGACCTCGGGGAAAGACGGCGCCTCATTTGTCTGTTATTAATGTTCATATCTTGATTTATGGACATAATAGCGAAATAAAAACACCAGGATCACATAGAGCAGGTAAATAAGAACATTTCAAGATGCAAAAATGAGCCTGAAAAGCAGCAGTTAGTGAGAGAGGGGCGACAGTTTTCCAATGTAAAGTGAACTAGAGCCAGAGTTGATGGAGCCGGAAGTGCGCCTATGCTCACTTCCTATTTGGAACGTACCGGCTACCAGGTTAGCTATGTTCATTTATATTTACAGTCCATGGTGCAAATACTAGAACGTAAACATACTCACTATTGAGGTATTTATAGCATGTACCACAACAACATGAGGCAGAGGTAGAAACAGCAGTATAAGGTGTAGATGTGTTTGTTTGTTGCATCAATGCGGAGTCCACTTCACAGTGTGGTGAATGGATGATTATGGGGGATCTAGGTGGAAGGAGGGGGCAGAGGGGACAGTGGTTGTTGAGTAGTCGGATCGTCTGGGGGTAAAGGCCGTTATCCTTTCTGATGGTTCTGGCCGGAAGTGACCTGTACCTCCATCCAGAAGGCGGCAGGTGGAACAGGTGGCGTGCCGGAGGGGAGCGGTCCCTGAGGATGAGGTGAGTCCGGCGCAGGCAGCGGGAGGTGTACACAGCGGCAATGTGCAGGAGGTCGGACCCCATGATTTTTCCAGCAGTTTTCAAAAAAACAAAAAAAAATCTAATTGCAATTGTTCTGCATTGTGATTAGTAGGCCTGTCACTATAATTACTATATCGACTTATAGTTCATAAATTATCATTTATCGTCAATAACTTGACTTCAGTATTGACTTCAGTAATATATTGAACTTCTAAATATGTCATCGTGACAGGCCTATTAGATTTATGATTTATGTTTTAATAATAGGCTCTTTTTGCAGAGCCGCCTGGCTAGTTCCGGTTCGCTCAAAAACTGCGGAGCCGCACTTCCTGCTTCATTTTTTGTGTATTGGAAATGAGCTGAGTCACGCTAAAATAAATCAATATTTAAATATCAAGCAGCGGGCAAGTTACAGATAGATCATCACAGACAGCCTGCTAACTGCGTCCATTCAAATGGCCATTTTGTTTCGGCTGTGATTAATCTTACAGTTCATTACTCCTTTCTGTGTCTTGTTCTAGTTGGTGAAGTTTACATTCTGGCCAATATTAACAAAATAATATCATTTCAGATATAGTGTAGCAATGTTGCATTTTTTGGGGATCAAAGTTTCACTCATTTGTCGCTCACTAAGAATTTGAATCTGTCTATGTTACATTTGAATGAGTGTATTAAAATGTATAATATATGTTCAAAAAGCAATACAGTAATAATGCAATTCATTCATTTCACTTCAGTTCACTTTTTCTTTCTTACATTCAATTTTTTGTTATAGTTCACTCTCAGCAGTGGTGGAAAAAGTACTTGGTTTTGTTGTGTACTTAAGTAAATACAGGGCAAAAATCCTCAAGTAAAAGTATCACATGAAAAACTTAACTTAAGTAAAAGTATTAAAGTACCCATTTAAAATGTACTTAAAGAGTAAAAAGTAAAAGTATTACATGTAGACTTCTTAAGATCTAACAAAGCTTCAAATGTGGTGATTTTGATAAAGATTTGTGCTGAATTTTTGTTGTTTTTATTTGTATTTTTTTAGCTCAAATTATGAAGTTGATCAAAATAAAGCCTCAGCCTTTTCAGTAGGTCTCAACAAATAATGATGAAGTTGATCAAAATAAAGCCTCAGCCTTTTCAGTAGGTCTCAAACAATAATGAACATACTTTTACCGTTCAGTCCTGTTCAAAAATGTAGTGGAGTAGAAAGTACAGATACTGCTCTCAAATGTAGTGAAATAAAAGTAAAAAGTAAACTAAGTACAGACACCTAAAATGTATACTTGAGTACAGTACTTTACTATTATTACTTGGTTTACTATTATGAGGTTCACTGACTCCCAGATATGAAACATTTTCATTTTGTACGTCTTAAGCTGAGAAAAGAAGCAGTCGGCAGTCAAAAGAACCCACGTGGACTCTAGGTAAATGTGTTTGAGATCGTGTTTGCTTGAGGTTAATGACTTGTCCATGTAAATCCCTTTTGACTTGAAACCTTTGTCTGTTGATGTTTACAGACAAAATCTATTGCTGAAAACAATGTTGATCTGATTCAATTATACTCACACTTAACATATGGGACAGACAATGAGCTTAAGTAATAGAGGTGAGCGGTATACTGCGCCCGAGATAATACAGCAAGTGTTGTTTTGGAGTTATGCAAAATTAGAATATCAAGTCAGCACGTTGAAAAAGTAGTTTATTCAATATACGAATGACAGAAACTCATGTGTGTAATTTCACAGTGTATTTATTTATTTGCAATACACTTCAACCAACAACCAAGACATTTACACACACATTTTAAGATATAAAATGTAAAAGAAGATATAAAATGTGGTCAACATGCTACTGGCGCCCCACTGTGGCACCTGGAATTCCCAGCGGTCTCCCATCCAAGTACTCCAGTAGTCCGGCCTTGCTTAGGTTCTGAGATCTGAAACTGATATGGCCATAAACTGTGAGTACATTTGAAATAAGCATTCAAATGTGCTTTTTAATATATGTTCAAATTGCAGTAGAAACAAGTCATATATGTCAACTGTTCAAATAATCCATGCAAAACTTATGTCTGTTAATACTTACATGGTCCAGACTAGATGTCGTCCAGGTATAATATTACTAGACCTGTGTAATCCATGTTAGCTCTTATAATTGTGGACAGTATTTTTGTTCCATTCTTTGTTCGTACTTGTGGGATGTTTGTTCAGATTTGTGCAGATCACAAAGGCAGTAGGGAGAGAGTTAGGAGCATGATTTATATTGACCTTTATGTGGCCCATAGTATTTCAATGTGTCACGCTACAACAGCATTTTATTAGCCTCTGTGCCGATCCATCAAAGTGAGGGCTCCCCTTCGGATGCATTTGTTTTTAACCAATCAGAAGAACGACTGGGGGGGAAAGGAATATCTGTTACTTTATTTACTATATATACGATTAGAAATGAGTCCATGGAGGTGAACATTTCAGCTTAGGTCATTTTAAGAAGCAGGAGATATACAGAGGAGGTGGTGCAGTATGGGTAGAAAGTACCTGAAGTGATCTGACCAAATGAGTTTGTACAATATATGAAGCCTAAAAGAATGTGCACATTACCGCTCTCGGCAGAAACGTGCGCTAAATGAGGCCGTACGTTTCACTCAATAAATGGTGAGAAAACAGTTGTTTACTTTCTGTAACTTGGATAATGATAAGAAGCACCGGAGGAGAGAAAGAGGAGGAAAGGTGAGGAGCTGCAGCTGGATCAGAGAGAGAGAGGGGAGCAGACGGCACCGCACACACAGAGGCAGACGGAAGGAGACACTGGACTTCTTCTCTCAAACTGAAAACACTCTGTTCCACCTTGTGATGTCATGTGGTAATACAGGAAGTGCTTCACTGTGTTTTTTAAACTCCATACACCTTCATTAGAATCATTTCAGCCCTGGAATTGCCAATCTCTACTGAACAAAAGGTAAAAAGTAGCTGCTAACTTGAAAACTACTGCTTCATAACATCACAAGGTGGAACAGAGTGTTTTCTGTTTGCGAAAAGAAATCAGCCTAAATATGCAGGGTTTGTGTGTTAAACATGTGTGAATAAAACAAAACACAACTCCAGGTCTGTTTGTGACGAGTAAACAACATTATAACATAGACATAAACGGTAACTTAACTTGAAAACTACCGCTTCATGACATCACAAGGTGGAACCGAGCATTTTGAACTTTGGAGATGTGCCTCTTCAGCACCACATGCTCTCATTGCCTCATGACTGGCTGCAGACCTGCCCATTAAAATGCACTTGCCTCATCACAGAGATCGACCAAAGTTTAGAAAACGATTTATTGATCTTTCGATTTTTGGCACAGCCCTACGTCTTGCCCAGGAACACAACAGTTTGAATCGACTATAGTTGGAATTAAACCACACATTTTAGTATATTTAGTAATATAAATGCGATGTTATTTTTTTTTTGTTTATTTTTTTTTTCAATATTCCCAAAACAAAACACAGAAAAAAATGATACAAAAATTTCTTTTATATACATATTTTGAGCTACAGTGTCCAAATATTAGCCCTCATTGTTCAGTAAGTTCATCTATTCTAGTAACATCAGCACCAGTGTTTTATCTTTTAATGAAATTTACTTAAAAACTATACAGGATGTTTACTGCTGTTTACTGACTCCCTATGCATTCATAATTGTCTAATATAAAACGTGTTAATGTGTTAATGCTAATGATGCAGAATTTAGAGGCAAAACTGTGAGTTAAACAGAGTTGGAGGCAGATGGAGGGAGGGAGTGGGGAACGCAGCCAAGTTTTCAGACTTTCAAATGGGAACGCACAGGCAGACAGGAGCGGGGGGACTGGGACGCCATTAAAAGTGAGATGAGAGAGCTGATCGTGCCAAGATTAGCAGACAAATAAAAACATCTTTAGAGTCACAATGGTTCGGAACAGTGACTTAGCAAAAAATCTGCAGGTTTTCAAAGTGAACGAATGGCAAAAAGAGACACCACATGGAGAGGAAAGTGCTGCTGGTTTTATATTTGAATCAAACTTTTGAACAGAGGACCTTCAAATGACTTTTAATCTCCTCCAGTTTCTAATTTTTCAATGATCAAATTCTATACGGTTATATACTGATAAGATCCTGTTTGATAGCACATTTGAATGGCAATAACACTGTACCAATATGTACAATTTTACTCACTCAAATGTATATTGTATATGTATGTATGTATCAAAATGTATTGATGGATAAATTTGTAAAAAAAATAAAAAATAAATAAAAATATATGTTTACCTTGCATGTAAAATGGCTTTTGCAGTAGTATTAGCAGAAGTATTTTGAAGAAATTGTGGTTAAAAATATCTTTGTGTGCTACACTTTAAAGCAACACCATGTAACTTCCTGGAGGTGGCATGTCACCTGCACGAAATAAAAAATTTAAACCCATACTTCAGAACATTCTGCATGGAGATAGATACATTTTATGCCATATTGTTGAAAATTATAGCCAGATGAACATAGACTGTATATATAAATGGACTTAGCTACCCGCTAGCCCCGCCATGTTCCAAACAGGAAGTGATCCTGGGCGCGCTTCCGGCTCCATCGACTCCAATTCACTTTACATTGGATAACTGCTGCTGTCAGGCTCGTCATTTTGGTCTTAAAATGTTCATATTAACCCACTCTACATGATCCTTGTATTTTTATTTTGCTGTTCTGTCTGTTACTCAAGATATGAACATTAATAACAGACAAATCAGGCACCGTCTTTCCCTGAGGTTGTGCCCGCTCCCTTCTAAACCCGGATTGGCTCTTTGGTTGCTATGATACTTGTGGTTGGAATTCCTAATATGCAACTTGGCTCCAAATTCGCCTCGATGAGCTTCATTTGACTGGAGCCACACGCTATGGGTGATGTCACACTCACTTAGTCCACTTCTTTATACAGTCTATGCAAATTAAAAGCATTTCCATGGAAACAAGCAAGAAGAGGCCAAATCAGCCAGGTTTGTGGAGATGTAAGCCCACTCACAGTAAGAACTCATATTTTTCTATGTTTCCGGTGCAATAAAAACAAAAGTTAAGTATAGTTTACTTTTGGGCTAAAAAGTTACACGGCAGGGCTTTAAAATAGAATGGATTACACTGGGCGTGATTCACTCACACAAAGTAAAAGTAGGTGTAATACATTCAATAAAAAGACCCAAAACATTTATTCGCTGCTTGTTAAATGGCCCATTAAGGCACCCGTAAACAGTAGTAATAAACCAAAGAAAATTGCTTTTGCACTGTTACACATTAGAACAATCAGGGGCCTGAAGTGCAATAACCAATATAACCACTGTACCATGCATAAGAAAAACTAAATGAAAAGAAATGGACTATTCAGGTGATAAAACTACAGAATTTTCACATTTTTCCTCAAATAACCCAAAATTGAATGTTTAAAACGATTGTCTTTTGTTCTTAGGGGAGTTTTCTGAGCTGCAGTGTGTCTGTAGTATGAACTTTCTATAAGCGCTCTTCTCTCTATAGCCTCCAGCCTGGCTATGATTAATCTGTGCCATTTGATTCTTGGCACAGGATGTTTGGGCAGGACTGCTGGAGAGCAACGTGGGTAATAATGTAACTTTCATAGAAGGATGGATTCCTGGTTTGTAGAATTTTTGTACAAAGATAATTTAATCAGACAATATTGCCGGTCAAGGAGATGTATTCATCCAAATTGTGAATTAGTTTTAAGATTTTGTTTTTTGAACCTGCCCTTCCTAAAAGTACTTGTCATTATTCTTACTTACTACTTCTCATTTAACTACTATTTCTACAATAAGTTCAGAATTAGAAAGTACAACATACAACAACTACCTTGGCTTCCATTGAATAAATGCAACTTTTGTGGTGGGAAGTGCTTGTCTCCATGGAGATGTTATTGATGTTATTTGCCTGCAGTGTTCCATAGTATGGCATTACATATATCAATGCACTGATTCAGTTGGTGTTCTTGTCTTGAAAAACATGCAGTTGTAAGTAAGTCTTGTTGTAGGTGTTCTTGTCTTGAAAAACATGCAGTCCTGTAACTTGCCCTGGTGGCGTCACTCGCTTTTCACCAGATAGATAGAGGTTGAATGCCATACTGTGAAACATTTCAGGCAAAGCAATAACATCTCCATGGAGACAAGCAGGTGGCAGACCCTCCACAAGAAAACCTTTAAATGAGTTGAAATACATTTTTTGTTAATAAGTAAAGATTGTATATTATTGCATTTACTACAAACACATCAACAGTACTTTCACTACTACTATTTATCAGCACTGTTACCGTCGATACCGCTATATGTTTTATCACTTAAATGTATCTGATGCAAAGTTATATATTTTCCTCCATAGCTTACTCAGATCTCTTTGTACCAGGCTAAAACCATTCTTGTTAAAAGCATGTCTCCCCTTCATATCTGTATTCAGTGCTCCTCTGTGGCCCTGTGTACCAGCGGTGTCCATCTTTAGAGTGGCGTGTTGGTGGCACTTGTGTTATCTGCTCAGAGGTGCAGCACAGCCCACAGTCACAATGCTGCCCTAATGAAAGCATTACAGAAGCAGACTGCCAATGACAAAGCACCTGTTGTCGGGAGTAACGCTGTATATTCCCGTAACATTAGAAGAATATTACCATGGGCTGCACTGGGACGTGGATAAATGAACGTTGTGCCTCTGCTGATGTATTATTTATTATAAAAGGGATGTAAGGGATTCATTAGAATTAATTGGGGGGATTTTAAATGGCTCACCAACGACCATTGTCTGTGAACATTAGCTACAGGGGTGTCATTGGCTGCACTGGGGGATTTGCTTCTGTTGATTTCATGTGGTTTCAAAATCTGTTTGAAAAAGTGCATTTATTAAATTGGGCTGTAATAAAATAAAATGTGTTTTGTCCCAGTACAGATATTCAGGGTTCCCACGCTTCTTGGACCTGGAAAATAATTGGCCTATTTTCCAGACATGGAAAACACATGGAAAATAAGACAAAAAGGCCAAAAGTCCTGGAAAATATCTAATCTGTCCATGAAAATTTCTCCACCGTTTGCTTTACTGGATTATTTGATATTAAATTGATTGAGACTGTTACTTCCATCATCACATTAAAAGAGTTTTTTTCCCCTAAAAAAACTAAACAAAAAAAACAAACAAACAAACAACTTATTTAAAACCCACCAAAATGCAGGAAATTACACCTAATTTGTATCGAATTTCTTGGGGGAGGCCCACCAAACCCCCCTTCACCTCCTTTTATTACCTGGCATCACCAAAACACTTGTCTTAACACATGTGCAACCCTAAGTCCACAGTACCATTCAAATTAGAATATGCATGTGAACCCAAAGACACAAACGTCTTAAAGTAATATGCAAATATTTTGTGTTTACTACATTTTTTTTTTCTATCTAATTTGAGTTCAACCACAAGTAAATAGTTGGGGTGATCTAAAGTGCTATGTCTAAATTTACAATGACACCACAATGCAGAGAGCCAAGTTTTTAAGACACTTAAATACACAGTACCTTCAACTTTCATAAGTGGAAAGTACTACAATTACTTATGCCGAAGTAAAAATATTTGGTATAAAAATGTACTATACACAATAATGAATTTCTGCGCATGAAAATGAAATAATGAAAATCTGCGCATGCCATCAATGTTGCACTATACATTTTGAAATATATTTGATCGTTTTTGAACACCACAGTTAAAGTAAGGTATGTTTTTCTGTTGTCCCCTCTTTATTTGACCCATCTTTCATATCGTATTAGAAACATGAAAAATGCAAAAGCCCGACGTTTGCTGGATGATTTCTTTGTTGTGTGCGTTTTCATTACATTCCTCCAGAAAACATTATAAAAGAAATAAAATTGCTTTCAAACTGTACACTATTTATTATTACTGCTATTATTGCTACACCAAACGAAAAAAATCTCTCAAACCAACATATATTTTTCTTTTGTGTTTAAAGCATTCTTAGCACAAAGGCTAGCAGCAGGAGAGCGGGCACACTCTAAATTGCATTGTAGGGAATCCAAAGTTTCAAAGTAATGTTTCATCTCATTCGGCACCGTGGTTACAGATGCGTTTGGGGTCAGAGGGGTACAATGAAGACGGAGGGGTCAGAACAGGGTCAGCTGGCGTGGTGTGGATGCTGCGGAGATTTATTACAGGTGCGAGAAACTGCAACTTTTAGGGTCACTGCAAAGGTTATCAAAAGTGTTTGTATGCAGTTTACCAAGTCTGCAGCTGGACCGCTTGATTCTGTTAAGCAGAAAGTGAGATTACAAATGTCTTAGAAAATATAGAGGTGAAAATTACGTGTCACAGGGACAAATTGAGAAAAGCATCTTGGGAAATATGTTACAAAATCCATACAACTATATCTGGACCTGTTCCCATCCCTGCAGCTGCAAAATGGAGGTGCCCCCCCATACATTCAGACAAAATATGGCCATCAATATCAAAGCACATTTCTGAAATTATAGTTCACCTCTACTATTTGTCACCACCCTGCATTATATGGATTATTTAAGTTCACTGGTGCCAAAGTGGTTGGACAATACTCTAAAGTTCAGTCAGATCTGGAGAAGGGCCCCGTGCACGGCTCCTGACAGGGGTCCCCAAAGGCAGAATTGTATGTCACTTTTGGAGGAGGTCCGCCAACTGCCTGTCCCTATGGAGATGGTGTTGCTTTGCCTGGAATGTTTCACAGTATGTCATTAAATGATTCTGTCCCCATGGAGACAAACTGGTGATGCCACAAGACCAAGGGTCAAATCTGTGGAGAGGTGAACACGCTCAGTAAGAATACATATTTTTCAAATTACCTTTAGCAATAAAAACACCTATCATTAAATACATTTGTATTTATGAATTTAATAAAGGTGAATTAAATAAAATAAATGCATTGTCTCCATGGAGACAAGCTGGTGGCTTATCAGCTGCAAGAAAAGTCTCATAGTGCCTTTTTGATTATATAAATTGCATCTGACTTACCAAATAGCAGACCATTATGCCATTGTACAATAACCTCTATCTTCTAACAATTTCTGCACTAAATATTGTAGTCTTTTAAATAGAAAGTATTGCAGCACATTTTGAAGTGTGGTAACAATTTACTTTACAATCACACAAGGCAAGGCAAGGTAAGTTTCTTTGTATAGCACAATTGGTGCACAAAG
>KN482644.1:30618-68818 GCA_000787095.1 Periophthalmodon schlosseri | reverse complement strand
ATATCAAAATGTGTTTACACAAACAAGAAAATTAAGCAGATGTTAGGGGGAGCTGTAAATCTGGGGCCACGCTTGGGTCAAGTTGTCACTCACAGTTGTTTGTCCACAGTCACAGCAGGTGCACCCCAGATGAACTTTTAGGATTTATGACCTGTCCAGTCAGTCCACTAGAGTTGACCCTCATTTTACCTAATTAATATTAGATCACATAATATAGTAACTGTATATCTAAAATAATATAGTATTTAATATATAGTATATAATAAAATCTATCATGTGTTTGTTTCATTTACTGTATTTATCACCCATCAACCAATTAAAAGAAAAAGTAAAAACACAGCATTGAAAGTTGAGAAATTTGAGAATTTTTATTCCTTTCAAAAACAGAAAATGCCTATTATAAAAGTATGTAGCTCTTTGTACAGTGTTAAAATGAGCACGTAAACAAATTCTTCTATGGCTAAATTATGCTTTTTAATGCTACCGGCTTTGTCCAGAAGAGCCCTGTTGACCTAATTTCATTTTCTTTTCAATTACCTGTAGAGAATGACTATCAGGTGTGCTGGCATTGTGGTATAAATCAGAGGAGCGGTCGCGTGGTACAGCAGACAGGCACCCCACAGTGTGATGTAGAGGCTGGGACTGGCTGGACCCGGCCTGGGGGCACTTCACCAGATGTGTGATTAAAGATAAGCACCGTTAACGTTAGCTAACATTATAAATGGTCTACATTAAAGGGGAAATATGCTAAATGGGCTTTAAACCATGTTCCCGTCATCAAAAACATACCTGGACTATTTTTCTTCACTATTTCAACTTGTTTATGAAGTTGTCTTTCGTTAAAGTGAGACTAAACACCTAAACTCTGGGCAGTACCTGGAGGACTTAAGAAGAGAGTGAAGAGAGAGAGGAGGGGCGGGGTCTGGGGGTATGAGGGACAATGTGATTGGTCCAGACTTCAAACTCCACCCCCGCAGCAAAGTGTTTGTAATCAGAAGCACCTGGCTGTAATCAGGGCAGTAATGGAAGTGAACTGAATAACTGCAAATGAACTGAAGCCCCAAATACTCCGAGTTAGACGATGGTGAGGGAATGCAGTTATATCATGGTTAAAATCCCCTGTAGTAGATTTGGCAAAATATATTTCCATTTAAAGTATGTAAGTTCTAAAACACAGACGCTAAGGTGACCAAAGGCATGGTTAAAAGCAATTAAAAATAATAATAAAAAGTAATGCATAATAAGTCTGAGCTGGGAAACAATTTGACAGAACTGACTACTTTATTTGTTGTCCTTTATAGTATTACTGATGAAAACCTTGTAATTTAATTTAATTCTCACCCCACACCTGAACACTAAAACTTGAAGATAACAAAATAGATAATTATTTTCAGAATTATATTTGAATAATTTTCACTAAAGAGGGTGTGTTGTGCAAAATCGACCTTTTTTGAGCTTTCTACATATTCTTTCAGATTAAAGTAGTTCCCTCATTAAAAACATGCCTGAAGCGGTTTTATGTCATCCATGCACGTTTGAGTAATCTTGTGATCTCTTCCGGGCCCTGTTCGAACCCTCCTTACGGTTTTCTGTAAGATCTTATCCAAAGCTCAGCCCAAAAGCCTGCGTCACCCATGCTCCCGCACAGCGATTTTCTTCACAAACCTGATGTAATTTGCAGTTTCAGTAGCGAAATGCACACCGATTGTAATGGGATAGCGCTCTGAAGGGGGAGTGACTTAGCGCGTAGAGCAAAGGGAGGGGCGACTCAGTTCCTCGAAAGCTAAACTAAAACTTCTTAAACATGTTAATACGTTATTTTCGGTGAATATACCATTTTGAAAACAATAAAAGGTAACATGGTGATCTAAATATGTTATGTGTTAGCAGTTAATACCGCCCAGAAGTGTAATACCCCCCCTATAATTGCTCAGATATTTTCTTTCTAAATAGTTAGGATTTGGAGATTATAAGATGTTTGTATGTGCTTCATATTGTAGTGGTTTTGTAGTTTTGCAGTCTGAATGTAATTTGCGGGAGATTTGGGCGGTCCATTGACTGGCCCACACTCCCGCTGAGGTGGGAGCATTGACTTGTACATGGGGGAGCTTTCAAAACACCCAATAATCGATACGAGCGCTCCAGCCACTGTGCATGAAAAGGGAATTATGAGGCGCGTGATGGCCCCGCCGCGCTATGCTAACAGGCTGAGCACATGCTAAATGAAGTGCCGCGGGGGAAGTGCACAGTGGGGGAGGTGTCTGAGGAAGAGGAATATTGGCAGGTCACTCTGGTAGCACGCAACACGCTAAAAGTTCAGCTTCAAGTTTTTTGTAGAAAGAGTTGGATCAAAAGGTGATTGGTCGATTATTATTATTTTTGTGAGTGTTATTTAAAAGGTGACGAGATTAAAAACTGGAACCTCAAGTGAGCCAATGTATTTTATTTTAAATGTTATACTTATTTATTATTATTATTAAATGAAAAATACAATTTTAAATAAGAATGTTTATTTAAAGGTGCTTTATATAACTTTTATGTCTCAGTGCAAATGTCATTGTTTTGCCTGGAGTATGGCATTAAACATTGATTAAATTAAGGTATTTATATTGCTAAAATGTACCACTAAAAACATGAATTATCACTGTGAGCGGGGACCATAGACTGTATATATAAATGGATGTAGCTAACCTGCTAGCCGCCGCTTTCCAAATAGGAAGTGATCATGGGTGCGCTTCCGGCTGTGCGACTCTGGCTCCAATGCGGCTGTGAGCCTCACCATTTCGGTCTTAAAATGTTCGTATTAACCCGCTCTACATGATCCTGGTATTTTATTTCAGTATTGTGTCCGTAAATCAAGATATGAACATAAATAACAAACCAATGATGCACCTTCTTTCCCCGACGTTGCTCTCGCTAGCGTTAGCAACAGGTTTGATTGGCAGCGTTGCTAAGTGCCTGCTCCGTGCTAAACCATCGGTGCGGACGGGAAGAGGTGTCACCTTTTAACAGCCTCGCTCCGGATTGGCTCTTTGGTTGCTCTGATACTTGCGGTCGGAATTCCAAATATGGAACTCTGCTCCAGATTCGCCCCGTAACCGCTCTAGCCTCGATGAGCTTCATTTGACTGGAGCCGAACGCTACGGGTGACTTTACACTCCCTTAGTCCACTCCTATTACACAGTCTATGGCAGGGATGCCTCTCCACAGATCTGACCTGTGTCCTGGTTCGGTGATGTCAGCTTCTTAGTGCCATACTGTGGACCATTCTCACTAAAACAACTCCCCGGAGACAAGCATGGCAGATCATCCAACAGAAAAGTTACATTACCCACTTTTGAAGTATCTTTATAAGAATTGCTACTGGGTTTAACAAATAAAAATAACTTACAAAAAAAAAAAACAAAAAAAAAAACCTCAGAACTTACATCATCTAGTGGTAATTCAGAAGTGCTCCTCTGTGTTAAACTGCTTCACTCTTTAGTATGTTTTTGGGGTTTTTTTGGTACACAAACACAACGTCTCAGATAAATTCACTTGTTTTTACACATACTTATTATTGTTCTAAGTTGTAGTAGTAGTAGTAGTACAACCCCACCTCCACACAGTAGGGTTGGATGCGTAATCTACAGCATACAATTTATATAGCAACTGTTTCCGCTCAAAAAATCCATGCATCGACAAGAAGATTTTTGCCATTGAGGGCTAACCTATAAATTGTGTGCTTCTTCGTAGAATGAGGCGGCTGGGCAGGTGTGCACAAACTCTCTCAAGCTCTTAATGGAGTTGAAAGAGTTTGTTCTTTTTTAATTAAACCCTATTTTTCTGTGACAACCTGTAAATTGAGTTGTAACAGGGGAGGTGCTTTATAAATTGCTTGTCAAGTCCTTAAAAACCTTTGTTTAGAAATGTTCACACCATCACGAGAGGAGCAGCAAGCGTGTCATAGTTTGATAATTCTGTGAGGAGAAGTGACGCGTATAAAAGGGGTAATATTCAAAAAGAATCCCACATTGTAATATACAGATGGTTAATTCCAGCCTAGATAAATACGTTTTTATTTTTATTATTTACAGTGCAGCAAAATAGCAGTTTATCTACAGTGAAATTAAGTCCCTATGGGGAAAGTTTATATTTGTTTTCTAATAAGACAGAGCAGGATAAAAAGGAAGTAGAAACAAGCTAGCTAAGCAGCTTACAGTGATTACAGTGATGTGAATGTTATATTCCGTACAAGCTTAGCTGATGTATGCAAATCATAAACTGTTTAAAATAAATGGACATAGCTAACCTGCTAACCACTGCGTTCCAAATAGAAAGAGAGCCTGGGCGCTATTCCGCTCCACTGATTCTGGCTCCAATTCACTTTCCATTGAAAAAACATTGCTGCTCTCTCCGTAACTGCAGCTGTAAGCCTTGTCATTTTGGTCTTAAAATGTTCGTATTAACCCGCTCTACATGATCCTATTTTGTATGTAAATCAAGATATGAACATTCATAACAGACAAATCAGGTGCCTTCTTTCACTGAGGTTGCTCCTGCTAGTCTTAGCAACAGGTTTGATTGACAGCGTTGCTAAGCCCCCTGTCAAACCAGCGGTGCGGGCGGGAAGGAGCCTTACAGGCTGATTCCACATAATGCAGCTCCACCACACCACTGAATCATCTCCCTGACAGAGGGCGCAGACCCTCACTCACTGGAGATGTTTCATCTCCTCCTGGCTCAAGAGAGAGACCCCGAGTTTATGAAATAAAAGTCCCCATTTAAATAACTCTTACAAACAAAAGTAGGAGTGTAGATCACTGCTGTGTTACATGAGATCACTCTTTAGCTCATGTCACATCAGTTACACATGTTTTTACTCCACCAAGAGAATTAGACATTCAACTGTTTCATACATTTTTTCACATCACTGTGTTTCAGTGACATATAGTGAAAGTTTAAAACAATTGGTAAAAACATCTATTAGAAGTAATCTGATGAAAATACAGTTTGTGCAGAGTATATTTACTTTGTAAATCCATTTGTAGTCCATGTTCTCCTTCCTGTTTGGAGCATTCTGAACTGTAGATTGGTCTGGCTGGACACTGGCGGAGAAGAAAATAGACTTGGTCTGTAATTTTGTCAGAGGACAGTGGAATGGTGGAGGACCAGAGCAGCCCTGTGGGGCGTATACTGGGGATGTGGAATGGCTCTCATTCACTACAACAGGTGCACAATTACTATACTGGAGGAATGACTTTGGACTGTTTAACTGAACTACTTCTTCTGTTTTTTCACGCTTACACAATAAAAATCAAGTACAGCACCTTAAAACACTTCGGTTATTAAACCTCCTGGTGTTAATTTACACGTTTTGTGCGCTGTCTGCTGTGGTGACATATGCTCCAGTCTGTATTCGACAGACTGCAAACCTGTTAACAATAGACACTGTTGTTTGTTTTGAGAGGCTAATTACCTTTGCACATATGCACTCCCAGACTATCTTCACCATTGTGTATTAAATTGAATGAACTTTTAAGCATGGCATGTATAAAGTTGTTTGCAACAGTCACAAATTTTTAGGTGTAAGTCCAAATTTTTTCATTGCAAGACACAAATGCTCTACTTAAACTTTGTATATCAGCAAGTGAAACCAGGAAGTGCTCCCATGTGTCAATACAGTGGCCACATAATCACTGGGGTGCTAAAACATTCCGTTCTTTAACAAAGCATCTGTGTATTAGCATCATTAGCATCATGTTCATATAGCCATGCTGCTAAACATTCTTTTCAACAAGCTTCACTTCTTTACTGTCGCCAGCAGAGGGCGTCAGACATCTAATTCAAGCTTTCTCAGTCAAAGTAAACCACATTTATTATTATTAACATTAAAACATACTATGAAGCCAGACCAAAACCTCTTGTAATTTTTTTATGTGCCGCCTTTATAATAAAAGTACCACTGTATAACCTGCATTCCCAAATAATTCTCTAAGTCAGGCCTTAGGTGTTGTACATCAACAAGAGAGATAATTATACTTTTGATTCAGCATGTTGCCCCAGCTGTATTAAAAAGCAATCACCTTCGACTTGTCTGCAAGGAAATTTACACCAAACACAGATGGAGAGTGAATAATTAAACAGCAGATTATTTTTTAAAAAGTTTTTGGATTATGTTTACGTATTAAAATGCCAGCAAAGATTGCAGCTGCTTAAGTACTGGTGGGTGAAGCAGTTTTAAAGAAGACAAGCTTTTGGGGGTATTTAGCATTAAATTATAACTTACTTAGGACATAATTTAACATTTCGTTCATTGTAAACTGCAATATTTATCTAAAACAGCTTAATAATAGTAACAGATCCATTGGCTTACTGTTCAAGATTGCAAAACTGAGAAGCTCCCGTTTCCATAGTGGCCTCTCACTGTAACAAGCAGCAGATTTTAATTTAAATGACTCTTAATGAGTCTTAATGGTTTTGAATAATCGCAAGAAAGTACAGAGTAGTGGGTGGAGATAGGGGGTAGGTGAAAACATATTTTCTTAGCACTCAAGCTTCAAATTGAGGACAATATACAGGATTGTCCAACCATGCGTGAATCAAAGTACAATGATCATGATTATGTGGGAAAGCCATTATAAGATGATCGAAAGGTCATAAAAGTTCATTTCACACATGTCCCCATTAACCAGGCCAAACAGCAGCTGCTAAGTTGGTAAATTGCACTGAAACTCGCCAACTGAATCAGAATAACTTTGAGGTTGTATGGACTTTCAAAACATGGTGGAGCATGTGACATCACCCATAGTGTTCGGCTCCAGTCAAATGAAGCTCATCGAGGCTAGAGCAGTTATGGGGGCCAATTTGGAGCAGAGTTCCAAATTTGGAATTCCGACCGCGAGCGTCATAGCAACCAAAGAGCCAAACCGGAGCGAGGCTGTTGAAGGTAAAGGCCCTTCCCGCTCGCATCGCTGGTTTGGCAGGCAGCGGGCGCTTAGCAACGCTGTCAATCAAACCTGTTGCTAACACTAGCGGGAGAAACCTTGGGGAAAGAAGGCGTCTGTTATTAATGTTCATAATCTGATTTACAGACACAATAGCGAAATAAAAATACCAGCATCATGTATAGTGGGTTAATACGAACATTTTAAGACAGACAGCAGCAGTTACAGAGAGAGGGGCAACAGTTTTTCAATGTAAAGTGAATTGGAATCGGAGACAATGGAGCTGGAAGTGCGCCCATGATCACTTTTATTTGAAAGGTTAGTTATGTCCATTTATATACACAGTTTGTGGGTGTAACTAAGACTAAATATGCTAGAGCTACTCAAAAACCACCCCAAAAACATTACAACTTATTCAATAGCAACAAGATAGTACATTTTGCCTAATATCCTGACTTAATCTTGTAGAATTTATAAGATCAAAAGATAGGGGAAAGCAGGGAAATGAAGTGAAGTTGGTAAAAGGACAGGACAGGAGGGAGGAGTGCGGAACCAGAGAGCGGTCTTTATTTGCATTAGGTGAATTGGACTTGAGCTTGTCTAAATATTTCTCAAAGGCAAAGCGGCAGAAGACAGGAATAATCTTATTAGCTCAGTGCAGTCTGGCACAGCTAAATGTCCAGTCATAGTCACCAGGCGGGAAAGAACGGAAGGAAGTTCAGTCCAACAGCAATATGTGAATGGGGATCATATGTGGAAAACAAATAAATCTTGCAATTACAGTGTTTTTCATTGCTAAAAATACACTGAAAACGTGCTTTCTTACTGCGAGCGTGCTGGTCTGTTCACAGATCCAACGTTTAACTTGGCCTGGCGGTGTCATCTGCTCGTCTCCATGGAAATGCAGAAGTTTAAGTCCTTAGAGTGGAACATTTCAGGCAAAGAAATGACATCACAGTGGAGACAAGAAGTAGGTAATGGACGATCTACCAGAAAAGTTACATTGTGCACATTTTAACCAGCATATTTGAGTAATCATTCTTTAATTTGTGAAAACGGTGCAACAAAGCAGTACTCTGATTGGACCATAGCTAGCCCGTTAGCCTTGACTGGCTTCATTATCCTGTAGCCGAACGTTATGGGAGGACATCACACTCCCTCAGTCCACTTCTTCATACAGTCTACAGACTGGACAATGTAACAGTGTATGTTACGAACTGCATTTTTATGAAAGTGTTCAATATTCCATAACATTTTTAAATTTCACAGTATTGCTCCCAGCACTAATCTTTACGCTGCTTTCGGCTTTTCCTTCCAGATTTATGAGAGATAAAATACTTTATTATTGACTGCAGACGGCATAGTGGGGTCTGATTTTGTCACACAATGCTGCTTTTTACAATACATTCTCAGGGAGAAAGCAGTAAATTAACTCTTTTTATATAACAAAGTGGGTCGCCGGGTTAAACATATATTTCTGGACCTCAGCTTGCCCCTGTTGACCAAACCAGTCTTACTACATTACTCCTTTGTTATTCTGTTTGCTAATGGGAGCTGGTGTTTGATGGAAAAACAAGCCGCTGTTGGTTTGTCGCCGTGAGAAATCCAAGCAAAGTGCAGTGTATCAATATTTAATAGAAATGACTGAACGTGTTTACCCTTCTGGAGCTCTCCTGGTCTGCGCACTCACTCACGGGCTGCGTCGTGCCATGGTTTACTGCGGCAAATTTTCAAAACCAGGAAATCTCAAGTGGAATATTGGATTGAGAACTAAAAGACACGCCTCAGGTAGGAGGGCAGTCAGCTGTCAATTGCATGATTATTTGCTATCTTTGAGCAACAGGGAATAGTCAGTATTTCTAGTGTGTATCAGAATGTAAAGGTGCACTATGGCTACGTTAACACTGCAGGCTAAATCCGATTTTTTTACCCGCATGTGACCTGTAACTGATTTTTTCATGTCAGTGTGAACAGCTCAACTCAGATTTTTTTCAAATCCGACCCAGGCCTCATTCGCATGTGGTCATTAATCTGATGTGTATCCAATGTGACTGCAGTCTGAACGCTCACGTCGCATTTATGCCACTTACACGTCATCGATAGACAATGTTAAAATAGTGTTTTGGCGTGCACGAGTTGGAGAACGGCACGTGTTCTCCTGCTCATCCACAGACTGCCATAACCAAAATCCTTGCCCTCTTCCTTCTTGATATGCTTCGTGATTAAGTAAATGTTGGCTCCGGTTGCTGAAATAAGCTGAAATAGCCACAAATGCACCAGGACTGACACGAATCGGGGCCATGTTTGCTTCTGCAAACACAACGCGCTGCATGTGACGTTGTGTGATGTTGTGTTCTGTTGTGCGTATGCGGGTCACTTTGCAGCCTCATTCCGTCCACATTAGGGATAAATAGCAGTTGCATTTTTGTTGTAATGTGAACGACTACATAAAAAAAAAAAAAAAATCAGATACAAACAAAAAATCCAAATTAGGCCACATACACTGCAGTGTGAACGTAGCCTGTGTAACTTTTTTAATGCTCGTCTCCATGGAGATGCCATTGCTTTGCTGGGAATGTTCCAGAATATGGCGTTCTTGTAATAGCCCAGACAGCAACAAAGCAGTTCATCGAGGAACAGAGCAAAGCTGAGATGATTTGTCCAGTGCAAACCCAAGTGCGTTTATTACCAACCAAAAAAGAATATTTACAAAAATAACAGAGACAAAATTAAACCCAGCATGACAGTAACAGCCTGTACACACAGCACCTCCACTGAGCAGACTGCGGTTGGCTCCTTTTATAGAGAACCTCCCTTAATTGGTTACCTCCACACTCTAGCACAGGTAAGAACCAGCAAGACTAATTATATTTTTAAAAGTTAGCCTTGGCGAAACAGTGTTAATATTTATTCAATGTTTTGGACACCCATCCTCCTCAGCACACAGTTGTCTGCCCCAGAACCTTCCTTAGGTGCTCCGGCTCCCCGGGGACTCTTTTGGCCGGAACACCTAAGATGGCAGACAACACAGGTGAGTATAAATTCAAACAATTCAAAGCACTTATTCATTTCTTTTGTTACAGGCCACTAACTGCAATCCTATTTCAGTTAAGAAACATTTTAAACTTCTTATGAGTATTGCAATTTTTACCTGTTTGCTTTAAGTTTAGGCCTATGTAACGGACTAGCTACATTACACTCATGTATCTTCTATTTTTTTCAGTTACAAGTGTTTTTATTGATGAGAAATACCATCTTGGACAAGGTCACTTCTCCATGAATCTGACCTGTAACTTGGCCTGGTGGCGACACTTATTTCTGAAGATCAGATACGTTTAATGCTTTACTGTGGAACATTCGAGGCAAAGCAATAACATCTCCATGGAAACAAGAAGGTGGCAGACCATCCACCGGAAAAGTTACATAGAGAAAATATTATGTTGCAATTAGTCGCACTCCAAATTTTGGCTCACAATAGTATGAATTTTTATTTTTCATTGTGTTGGTGATATTTGCTGCTTGGAAATTCTAATTTGAAAAGATAAATAAAAATAACTCTTTCAGAATTACAATTTTGTTGATTTAATACCTCAATAATCCAGGAGTTGTCAATGGCAACAAAGGTTTCAAAGTCAGTCATCTGAGACACTCTCAATTCTTTTACCAAATATATTTACTTAAGAACTAAAATCACACATTTCTGACTTGTCTGTTTCATCTCTTACTTCACTGATAATTGTCTTAAAGGCCCTATACCAACAAACAGACACCAGAACCTAACAACTTGGTCCCTTCTCTCGCTGTGATTCTCCACGATGGAGAAACAGTTGCTTCCACATGGTTCTCATCCAACAACATGAACATATGGACAAAAACATTTGCCATGCCTGGTTTTACTGTATGATTCTCATCCAATACGCTTTTTGTTTTTTTTTTTACAAATGGGTAATAAATAGTCAGGTATATACGGTAAATATAGCTTGAACTTGCAACTAAATTATGTTAACATGTGTTACATAATGCAAATAAAAATAAAACAACACCTGTCTCCACGACCTGGCTCCTGGATAAAGTGGAAGAAAATAGATGGATGGAACATAAAACAAATAAAATAATAATGAACTAGTCAAAACTACTCAAATCAAGTTTATATAGCAGTAATTAACAAGTCATAACTACTTAAAGAGGGGATAATATGCAAAATCAACTTTTTTTATCATGCTATAACATTGTTCCCTGATCAAAAACAAGCCGGAAGAGGTTCGATATGTCACTCATGCATGTCTGAGTAATCTGGTGATCTCTCCCGGGCCCTATTCGAACCCTCCTTACGATTACGTCAGTTGTTCAGTGCACAGCCCCAAAGCCTACATCATTCACGCTCCCGCACGACAATTTTCCATAAATATACAAAAGCATGATACAAAACGGTTCACTACAACTTTACGAACCTGACGCGATGTGCAGTAGTTTCATCAGTGAAACGCACACCAATTGTAATGTGATAGCGCTCTGAAGAGGGAGTAGCTTAGCACGGGGAGCAAAGGGAGCGGGGACTCACAGCGTAATTAAACATGTTAATATGTTGTTTTCGGTGAATATAGCATTTTCAAAAACAATAAAAAAGTGTAAAAGTGTAACGCCGCCTCTTTAAAATCAAGATTACAATTTTAAGTCTTCAATTTTCAATGTAGCTTCTTCATTGGCACTGACATGTAGCAGCCCCCACGGATCACTCTATTGTCAGGTACACAGCAGCAACCCCTGTGTCAACTCCTCTCCTCTGCCTCCCACTCCCTTCCTTCTGAACAAATACCATCAGAGTCCAAATGAAACGCATTATAAGCCTGACATCTTTATCTGCTCATCCTTATTTAATAACTTCCCCCTCGTGGGCTCTCCTGGAGGGGCTTTTCCTCTGGGCTAGCTTCTTAGTTATGCACACTGTGTTGCCAAAGGGAAGAGACACGCTTTGTAGCCGTTAGCTTAACAGTCGCGCACCGTCTACGCCAACGCCACGGCTTCCGTCATGTTTGTTTGAATAAGGCCCCGGGGAAGTGTGTTAGAGCACGGGTGAAGGGGTTTGGGTGATAGGAGAGTAGGGGAAGGAGTATACAAAGGTACCGAATTTGTGTTGTCATGATACTAAAACTTGATTTCAATTCTAAATAGGCACAATGCTACTGATTTCGATACCGTATTGATCATTAAAATGCTCTTTTTTAGACAATAGATAATGTGTAATTTTCAACACAGTATAGTACTTTTGTTTTTGTTACCATGTGGTCTTATAGTTCTGAGCAAGATGACAGATCAGTCATTCTAAAACTGTTCAGGAGTGGTCAAATTTTGTCCTGTTGATACTGGTTCAAATGCGCATTTAGTTTTTGTACTGGTTTTAGTATCAGATTTTTTTAATACTTTTGACAGCCCCACATTGAATATCACTGAATGACCAAACAAACGTGGTGAGAGCAGGCTTCTATCATGGATCTGTTAAAATAACTGGATAGGGTATTGCTACCTTACAGCTTGGATTAGTGGCCACTCATTGGTACTACAACGGTATTTTCACAAAGGTCTAATTTTGTGGCGATTTTTCCCTATTGTCAGATGATAAACTTTTTCTCAGCTCCTTCTGTTGTCTTACAAAACGCTTTTTAATCATTAGCTTCAGCGGTCACGTGGTACGACATGAGCGAGCATGTGAGCGATGTTAACGAGACGAACTGTCGTGAACGAGCCGCAGGTTTAGAACACGGTTCAGAAGCGCCCCGGAAGCATAAACATTATAATTTATAATTTATTAATTATTCCCTCGCTCTCGTTGTGCAAAGTCTCATAGGGGTACCTCAACTGCGCCTGGTCAATGGGCGGGGCAGGACCGGATGTACCTAGCTGCTAAAGGCTAAACTAGCGACATGCGCCATTGAGCACGGCCTATTGACCTCAATGACCGTGTTTAGTCCCCGGGGCTTGGCCTCTATAAATGAGCGCGTGGCATAAATATGTGTAACAATTTAAAGTGGAACTAAACATTAAATCAACTTTTTTTGCTACTAAACTGTTCCTAGTTCTTTTTTGACATTGTTAGTGCAAACTAGGTAAATTTGCAGCTTTGTGTTCAAAAACGGTGTGTGCTTCTTCCACTGCATCTTCTTGCCACTGCATTTTCAAGTACTATGTGACATTATGCAGGACTGCCCTGATTACAGCCATGTGTTTGTAATCACCTGGCTGTAGGGGGAACTCCTCTCCCCTCACTCTCTCCTTTAGTCTTCCAGGTACTGCGTGGTTTAGCAATTCTATTTATCTAAGTATTTAACTCCACTTTAAGAATCCAGAGTCAACAGTAATAGGTTAAGGTTACACTACACTTAATTTAGGATTATTTTCAAGTTGGTGATTGCTGTGCACATCAGGGACACACCTCCAGATCTTGAGCCATGCTTGATCAGGACTACCAGGCTATTGTGCATGTTTTAGGTTGATGGGGGAAATCGGGAGTCTGTGGAAGAAAGGCATCCATCTGAACTCAGGACCTTCTTGCTGGGTTAGAGTGCTAGCCCCTCAATCAACATACACTACATTTTTCATTTTGCTGCAAATTGTACTCCAGTATTATCCAGTATAACACCAGATGTTCACACAGTCTTTGACACGGAGTTTAAGTACTCAATGCTGATTTTCTTTCTATACCTATAATGCATGTAATTGTAGTAATGACTTTGTTAACACCTTGATTGGAGGACTCTCATTATTGACCTTTAAAGTGCCCAGAGAGCTGCACTCCACTGAGAGTCAGTTAGTGCACACTACCTGCTCTGCACTTTACTATAGGAATCCAATGTGGATCCACTGATGAATGAAGTTTTAGTTTTCGAGTACAGCGTGTGCTAGTGGGGAGCTCGTGATGGAGAGAGGATTCACAATTAATGGTACAACAAGGGGATCAATTGCAATTAGGTGTCTGTTACAGAGAGGGGCTGATAAGCAGTGCAACATCGATCAGAGACGGGCCACTCGCAAGACCTGGGGCTCTGCGTGTCCTCGCTCACCAAACCTAATTGACCCCACAGGGTCAGAGAACAAGCCCAGGATCTGTCATGGCTCCCTAAGGGAGGAAAAGTGCCATATCTGCTGGTAAGTGCACATGTTTTTATGCAAATGACTTGTAATGTTTTTATCTCTTTACACAGCAGTGTGGTATTATGGAAGCAGTGGGAACATGTGGCATCAATGAAAAATAATTTATATGCTAACTTATTACCTGCTCAATTCTTGAGAAATTTGTAATTTTAAAAACTCATGAGAACCCATGTGGGATGGCTCCAACTCTCACAATCAAGCCCGGTAACGAATGGTTCGGACAAATCACAGAGCAGCATAGGGCAGAAGCCAAAGGTGAAGTGCCCAAACAAACCAAAACGTACTTGGCGACGCGACGGACGTACTTCTGCCTATTTTAGCAGAACTACAAACTATTCTGTTTTTGAAAAACATGCAGGGTAGCGTTTTGTGCATTTGTGAGCGGAGAACATCTCTGTGCTTTTCTCTCAACTGGATTTAACAAAAGTTAGATTTCTTGGCTTGTTACACTGATGTGACGCTTCCACCAATCAGATTCAAATATTTGTCATGATGTTCCATCTTTTCCCCATCACTTTCAGCGAGAGCCACCCCATATTGATGTGTACAACTGAATTCACGCTGCTACACATTTCCTTAGCTACCTGCTAACCCCAAACTGATATAATTCCAACAGAATTTTGAAGGTACTAACTCACAAGTAAAATACCCCAAATGCATTCATTTTAGTAATTTTGGTACAATTTTTAGCATATAATACAATTAACATCCTCTTCGCTCCATCTTTATCTTGCTGAGACCTTGCTTGTATTTGACTCTCTTGAAGAATTGTAAAGTTGCCAGTTTCCTTTTAAAAGCACAATCAGTTTTCATGCCACATCTCATTCTGTATCGTCATTTTTCCTGATCATAATTGCCGACCTGTCACTGCCCTTTGCTAAAGGCGCGCTGTTAAAGCAATATCAAATTTGCTCAAACATAATCATAGTTTTTATAATTTAATTAAGACGATGGCTTGAAATGGTGTCCATCTGAAGACCATTCTCAGTAGCACCAATCACCGATCAGAATGTGCCTGCCTGAGGGACGTTGACCTTGTTATGAGATGGCATCATTTGGAGAGCAGGAGAGAGGGATGGAATGGAAGATTACAAGTAGAGAAAGTAGCGTTTGGCCTATTACTAAAAGAGCAAGGCTAATGTGAAGGTGAATATGTGAAGGTTATAGCGTCCAAAGTGTCAAGTAGAGTTTTTAACAATAGATTTGTATGGTTGGAAAAGAATTTTAAAAAGTGTATACTTCAACATGTCCCTGTGAGGAAATTTGTTCTCTGCATTTGACCCTTCCTTCAAAGCTACCGGGGCAACCAGGCAGGAGCACAAGCCGAATTTAGTGAAGATCTTTAACCAGGGTCTTGGTCAGAGGTACTTACTTGGAGGTAAGGATAGGTATAAAAATATATTCCAACTGTTATTGAAATATTTTGTGGAGCCAATCTTTAAAAAGGTGTAAAACAGTAGATCTCCCATAGAATTACAACTACATTAAAATTCACTTGACCTGTTTCATTAGTGGGGACATGCCATTCTTTGCAAAAGACACAATTGCAAATGAACTGCAGTTACTAATATAAACTCATTTAAATCCATGCTTTCTCTTGGTAACATAGCTTTTTAATGCCATGCTCTAGTTGTGATCTATGAAGAGGAAAGTGCGTGAGGGAGTATTTTTGTATATGAAATTTGGGTTTTGTCCGTACATACTCTTTCGAGTAGAATTTGACACACTCTTTTTATTTATTTTTTTTAAATGAGGCCCCTGGGGTCTCATTTCTAAAATGTGGATTTCTTATTAAAAGTGTAGACCTATCTACAAACAAAACACAAACTTCTACAAACTTGCTCACTTTACTCTGAGATCTCCTTCTGGCTCATCTCTGTTTTGACCCAGACCGCTCATTTTCATGTTAAGTTGCTGTAGTGTGGAACATTATGGGTAAAGCGGTAAAATCCTCTATTTAGACAACCATAAGACGGACCCTCTATCAGAAAAGTTACTCAGTACACCATTAATTTTTCTCATGTTTGTTGTATATCTTTTGAAAATACCAGTTTTGTGTATAATTTCTTTTTCTCTCCATTATATTACATTGACTTTGAATTATAAATCAGATGCTATGTCCGGACACTTACTCATACAATTGTTCTTGCTTGAGTAGTAGTCTCCCCATGTACTTTTCTTAGACCACTACTTTGTACTTGAGTAATATTATTTTGAAGTAACAGTACTTCTACGTACTACCATTTTTGGCTACCCACTCTACCCACTTCTGCACTTCACAGCTAAAACGTCCCGAACATTGCAGCAGGAGCCGGAATGTCCACAGGGAGCCTAATATGAAGAGGCTGATTGAGTTCTGGAGCTGTGTCCCTCCGTCCTCAGACAGTGGAGGTGGTGCGATGAAATATGTAGCTGGAGGCTGGTGGAGGTTTGGACGTGGGGACAACTTATTGGACTTGATTGGGAAAGGGTCGAAGTTCATACTGGAGGTAATGAGAAAATTGCACTGCAGTGGGTAAGTCAGGTAGGCACTTCTTATAAGAGACCGAGATGGTAAGAATGAAGTATGGGACAATCTTCATTAAACTGCTGTATCTGGGAGAGTGTAAAATAAATTCAAGTAGCCCGAGAGTTGAAAGAAAGAAGAGGCATGAGTTGTAACGTAAGATAAGTTTATTTACCATCAGGATGGGACCCAGACATGAACCCTCAAGACACTGTGATAGTATTGTCCATTCAAGTTTAGTCCAATCCAGTCTGGCTTTCCTTCCACTGTAGACAGTATTATACTCTGATGATTAGGCCAAGATAACAAGGACTGAGCTGGCAGTGTGGGGTTGGCACAGCTCATTAAGAAAAATGTGCATATTAAGAACGTAAACCTAAACTATAATGTCATCGTCTCCTTCCGCTCTGTACTTGGTAATGCGATTATCCAAACTTCCTGATTCCACATATTCTTCTGATTCTTGTCCTTCTGATTCTACATGTTCTGGCTGACCACAAAAACTTTGTCGTCACATGTAAAACTTCATAATATAGCTCACTCATTTGTGTCGATGTTCCACTTATTTGTAATCTTCTGTTGACCATTGTTCTGTACATAATGAACAGGGTAACGTAGTTTAAAAGAACTAACTGATATGTACAAATGTGACATATATATTTCTATGGTCTAACAAATGCTACATATGCTCATTGTTATAGTTAGGGTTACGGTTGGGTTAGGAGTGACTAAGGTAAAGTTTGGCCCACTCCTCTGGAAACAAATGTAGGTCATTGTACATAGAGCGCGTGACAATTCAATATGTGTGTGTGTGTTGCGTCTTCACCTGCGTTACCTGCGCCACTGTTTGGAGACTTCCAGTCTCTATACGTGGAGCAATCTCCTCAAACATGACAAACGCGCCAACAGAGTCCCCATTGGTCACACTGATGAACTTGTTGGTTAGAACATCTTCTGCTGTTAAACTATCACTGAATCTCCAGGTGCTTCCATGCTCTCAGTAATACTCTGCCATCACAACAATTTGGATGGTGGTGGTGTACCACACCTCATTCTGCAATATAAAAGACACTACCTGCAAAAAGTTTGGATACACTTTTCATTTGTTTCATGACTATTTACATTGGGGATTCTCACTGAAGGCATCAATTCTATGAATGAGCACATATGGAATATAGTAAAAAAAAAAAAAAAAACTCAAAATAACTCCGAACTTGTTTTAGATTTTTAAAAATAGCCACCCTTTGATCACTTCTTCGCACACTCTTGGCATTCCACTAATGAACCCTGACAAGGCACACGAAGTGAAAACCATTTCAGGCGACTGCATTTTGAGGCCTATTGAGAGAAGGCCAAGGGTTTGCAGCGCTATCAGCAAAGCAAAGAGTGGCTACATTGAGGAATCTTGTAGGTTTTTAAATTTCACACATGTAGGCGTCTTTCTGATTAAGTAGCCGAAGGCATTCCTCAGCTGTGGGCTCTGACGTCTTTGCATTTCCAGTGCTGCACCACTGAAAGAACTATTCATTGAGAAGAGAAAGACCGGCTTTTTAGGACACACTTATGGATATCAGCAGGGTGGAGTCAAATACATTTTCAGTTTTGTGAGCACACTGTTAGCACTTCCTGTATAAGATTGGAAAATTTTACGACAGTGTTGGCTTTGGACTTTATAATGTCCAATTATATTACATTATTTTAGTTAGAATATTTTTTTTGATATCTTGCTATGGCATAGATAATGTTGATAAGAGTAAATTGTGATAACACTTTTTATATGGTCATTTTGAAAGAACTGTATATTGACGATTACAAAATTACTTGAAATCACAGAAAACTTGATTTGCGTAGTTAATCTTACTAGAATAGATCAAAGAAAATAATGCAGATTAATGAGAAAAAAGATAATTAAAATAAAATGAAACTTTAAGTGAATAAGTGAACATTTTGTAAATATTCTGTATTAAAAATTAACTGATGTAAACTGTATTCTTGTCATGGAGTTCATAAGCCAGTGACAATTGGAGACGCATCCAACTCTGCAAAATTTTCCCAATGTGTGTTGTTTGTTTTTTGTCATTCTATTCCCAGTGAGGTGAAATAATGCACATTTGCTCATGCAACATCTTTCTTGCTATACACGGCTTGGTTCTAAGCGTTGTGATTGTTTTTGAGCTTCCACAGTTGGAACACTTCTTCTGAGAAAAGTAAACAAGGCACAGGGATGACAGTGTTGTTAGGTGCTCTTACACGCTGCTCTGTGCGATCAGACTAGGTTAAACAACATGAAAGCTCAGAGATGGTCAAAAAGGGGAGTCTCGTGGAGTATAGTGTAGTACTACAAATATTTAATGTTTAATTAAAACTCTTTGGCCACAGGAAGACGCATCCTAGCCCCAATCACACCAGATCTAAATTCCATCGTAAGATTTATGGATGCACATTCGAACAGGCAAAGACAGTTATTTGAAAGTTAGATAAAACTTTGAAAAGATCTCTTTTTTAAAGAACTACAAGGTTTCTCCTACTACGAAACAATTGACAAACTGAAGTAATTCAGAGGAATTTGCCATAACTGAAAGACTTAACAGTTAAAGGACAAATGCAACGCAATTAAACAGTCAATGTGACTTTCTCCACAGAAAGAAGAGGAGCAATATAAAATGTTCATGCTGTGAATATTGTCACTATTGTTTGCATATTGATCTGTAAATGTCTTGTGGATATCTTTTTATTTGTGTAAAACCGGTTCATACATTGCACATGTGATCAGAAGAAGTTTCAGAACTTCCCCATCCTCACCGCTCACTGCCTAACTAGTTAATTCATGTTACAATCAGTTCATTGGTTAACTCTTCTGCTATCCTGAAAAAAGGGTGGCCTTTTAACAGGAAATACTGGCAATCTTCTGACCAGACCCGAGGAGTTTCACCCCAACCTTTGACCAGAGAGGACAGAGCATCTCCTCTTTTCAGCTTAGACTCACGACAAAGAACATTTCAAGAGACAACGTCCGAGAAGTTAAAATAAGTTCTCTCTTCCAAATCTGTGTAAGTCTTTTGATGTGTTTTTTTAATCCAAATCACTGTATCTTATTTAACCGAAAGCAAAGCGTTCACATTTTTCCAAGTTTAAATATTTGCATTTTTGTAGTGAACAGCCTTTTTTATTCAGTTTTATGTAGCCTTATTCTGCTGAGACCTTATGGATATCACCCAGAAAAGTGTCCTTCCTGCTCTGAACACTGGAAGAGAGCCTTCACACATGGACCTCCAGACCCCTGGCCTGCATCTACTCCAGGCAGCTTGACCTCCAGTACTGACCTTTTGAAGGCATCAGCACAACAGCATGGACTGAGACGTCAAGATCTATTCCGGCTAGAAACATCCTACTTGGTTGAATGCGCACACATCACAAACTGGAAAAATTGATCAATTTAGACTCAACGCATAACCTTAGATAATTCCTGGGCAGTTGATCTAATCTTCAATCTTTAGACCCCAGTCCCCAGTGCATATTTCATATTCATATGCTGTCTTTTAACTTGGTCAATAAACATGCATAAACCACAATTTGCTTTGGTGAATAGTGATGTTATTTCCAGATATGGGTCAATGATATGATATAAGAATTTACAAGCCTTCAGAGCATTGTTTAATGAAATATTAAATAAATAATTAATTTAGATAATTGGTTATACTGGATTGGTAATGTTTCTTAACTTGTGCTGAGTGGTGCCTCAAAACTTTTCTTCTAGTCAAAGCCAAACACTAACAAAGACCACGTGAAGTTCTAAACTTAATCCAATTTGTTCATATCAGTTACCCCTTTTAATATCACTACAATAGGCTACATACTTCCATCCTGTGTCATTTCATCCATCACCTTATCGGTCCCACTTCTTTTTATCAGCTTTTGTGTCGGCAGCTAAACGCATAATAGTTAAAAAAAAAAAAAAAAAGTTTAAAAAAATAGTTAAAACAGCTAGGAGATAGTTTTCTTAAGGTGAGGCACTACAGGCATTTTTTTTTTTTTTTTATTCTTTTGCTTTTTGGTCAGTTTGCTATAAACATATGCACGCTCACCTAGACACAAAAAACAATGTCCAGTGTGCACAGTGTATCGCCTTAACTTTATAATTTAACATAACATGTGCAATGGTAGTCCAATGAATTAACTATACAAAGAATTTCAAATAGTTAGTCAAAATATATTTTAACATCAACCACAAAGATTCTGGTCAGGTGTACATAACAAATGGCCTTTTTTAGAAAATTATTTCTCCCACAAATTTGGTGTCCAAATAATCACAGTTTTTAATTTTTGGTGTGTCTCTTCATCGGACTGTTGTGGTAAAGGAGATGAGATGAAAGGCAAAATGAGTTTCCTTTGCAGGGTGACTGGGCGCTCTCTCAGAGATAGGATGAGGATGTCAGTCACATGGGAGGTGCTTGGAGTAGATTCGCTGTTCCTCCACATCGAGAAGAGCCAGCTGGACGTCTCCCCTTGGGAGGGCATGTCCCACCTGGCCTGGGTATGCCTCAGGATCCCCCCAAAAGAGCTGAAGGAAGTGTGAGTGGAGAGGGAAGTCTGGGCATCTTTGCTCAGACTGCTGCCCCTGTGACCCGGCCTTGCATAAAAGCGTGTTTTGGCTGACCAGGTGTACCTAGCTTGAGGATTAGCAGTTGTGCATGTATTTGGTTGATGGGGGAAACCAGAAAGCCTGGAGGAAACCCTTAAAGACATGGGCAGATCATGCATCATGGAAAGCCCTCACATCCTCTGGGAATCTACCCACAAACTCCTTGTGTGTTTTGTTTTTATAAGCCGTGTCTCTGTCTTCACAAACCTCACCATCCTAAATCCCCATTATCTAGTTCTGTCATATACAGTAGGCAGAAAATCTGGAGGGCGTCCTTAGTAAAGTTTTAAACAATGTTAAAATTTTAAGCAGACTGATTTGCATATTCGTATGTCACACAGACGTTTGGGTGCGTTCATTGTAATGTTTTATTGATCATGCCTGGTGTAACTATTGCATCATACATTACAAAGAATAGAAGGGAGCTCACATCAGTATCATCAGAATACATGGAATAATTGCCATAGTTGCATTGTCTCCGGTTGTTTGGAGATGACAGCTGACAGAAGCAAGCGCCATGTCCAACTTCCGCAATTCGAGAAAACAGATGAGAAGAAGGCCTAACTACCACAGGCAGTGTATACGGAACACATCTTTTATATGGTAATTAGCCTGCATGCACTCAGCCAATCATGGACGCTGTAACGAGTAGCCTTAATAACCACCCAAGAGTCTTCATTCTTTGAAAGCTTTAAAAACATCGTTGGACTAAACTTCAAGACAATCATGGCTTAATTTCGATTTTGAGGGAAAATTGAGGATTGCAAAACTGAAATATTTTTTTCTTTGCTTTTGCTAATTAAGGAGGGATGACTGTGAGTGTTTCCACTGTGCCCCACTGTGTAACTTTTTTAGCCAAAAAGAGACTAAAATAAACACATATGGTTTACTAAATTATTCGCTGGATTTGATTATTTTGAGTATTTACTTAAAGTGGCTGGACAGGATTTTTTCCACGTAGCTGAGCAAAATGTGTCTTGCCCACATACAAATATTGAGGTCAAAATGAGACCCCTGTGTGCTGTCTGCATCTAATTAAAAAGCGTTTTGATCCTCTACAAACCTGGAAGTAATGCTGGTGTCCTGTTAGCACGCTGGTCGTTAGCATTTCTGTGACTGCAAAACTTGCGCTTCGCTTATAAACTCATCGCAGTGAATAATTCAAATAAATAGTTCAGTTTTTTCATGTTTTTAAGGCAGTAAAAACTTGTTGTTGGTTGTGTCAGTAGAATCACTCTGTTTCTATTCTGCCCATAAGTAATGCACCTGTACTTGTTTGGTGTACACTTACGAAAGTAGGGACCCATCTTCATAAGTGCTGTTCTCGCGGAGCACGGCCTGGTACCGCATCCCTCAACAATCATCATCTGAGCTCAAATCTACTGTTCTTTTCCACCAAACACGGAATAAGCGTTCAGAGGGTGAAAACTGTACTCTCCCTCGTAGTAGTGATTGTAGTGAGCAGTTTTGAAACCACTGAGGCAAGTTACAGGTGCTTGAAAATCAAACCTTACAGCGTCAATCTATCTATGGGTGAATTTGGGAGAATTTGCTCTCTGGTTGTGGCCAGAGGAAACAAATATGTGGTTTTATTTTATTTTATTTTTTTGTAAAACAGCTCATTATAAATAGCCTGCCTAACCAGAGTGTAGTCGACCACTTTATGTTTGGTCGAGTTTTGTGCCATTTGGACGCACTGCCAAGAAATGTAGCTGAAACAATAGCGGCTAGCTTTAAATGAGAGGTCTATGAAGGTCTATTGAAAGGTGTTTATTCTGCATTCTTCTGTTTTAATGTTAATTTTATGATGATATTTATGTTTTGTTTGGTTTGTATTGTGATTTTAATGTCTTTCTTATTCGTAAAGCACTGTTTGGTTTGTATTGTGATTTTAATGTCTTTCTTATTCTGTAAAGCACTTTGAATGACTCTGTGTTCGAATTGTGCTATACAAATAACCTCGCCTTGCCTTGCCTATTCACCTTATTCCTGAAGTTGCCGTGGGCGCCGCCATTGTCATTTGAGTTATATTATTTTCCATGGAGCTGCCGATTTTGACAGCAAATAGGTTCTATACGGACAACAGAGCCGCTTTAAAGCCTCCCAGAGAATCGACGCATTGTTGACTTGTTGGTACACATGAGCACTGAACATTTTACACAAATCAACCTAGTTTATATCCTATTTTAGTGGTGGAACTGTTCTCAAATTCTCCCATTTAAATGCATGGGATTCCAGCAAAACAAAAGTGTGATTTAGTAGCATTTAGAGGTACTTTTTTCAAGAAGTAGCAGCCAGATGAAATCAACTTTATTGACATTATGGTAAAATGAAAAGACAACCGTTTAGCACGAGCTACATGTAAGCTATCACTCAAATGTTTTGCATAACTAACTTTGCTTAATGTGTGTAATTGTTTCTTACACTTGGACTGGATAATGTGGCAAAAAATAAGTCACAATTTCTTGCACATATTGATTGAGTTTTTCTTTATATTACTTTATTACAAACATATACAAATAGCTTTTAATGTTAGAATTTATAAATATAAATAAGACAAAGAAGAGAAGTCGTTGCATCTTAACAGAAAAAACTCCAAATTTCTTCCTCCAAATTTCAAACTCTGCTCCAAACCACACGCTTTCACTGTCACATTATTAGCTCTAGACTGCACCCTTCAAAAGACCCAAGCTGATCATTCCTAATTTGAAATCTCACAAAAAATTTGATTAACTGCACAACCCGTCTCACACCTTACCTTACCTCTGTCCTCTCTTTACTCTTCTTTCTTTTACCAAGACACAATAAATCACCCAAAACTTTTTTCTGTGTCTGCACCTTCCTCTAAAAGCCAGGGCCGCATTGCTGTGGAAAACGTATCGAGCCGAACCGCGGGAGATGGTGGTAGCAAATGTTGTTTTCCTCGCGCGCCCTAATGGAGATTCTGCTGCTACCGACACTGCATCCGCCTAACCCCCCCCCTCCCTCGCCTGCCTCTGTTTCTTATCAGCGGGAGAGAGATTGAAAGTTTCAATTGGGTTTATCGTATCAATTGTCCGCACTGACATTCACTGTTAGGCCTGGCAGCATTGTCATGGTTGGAGAAAAATAGCTGGAGACAAAGTAGCGCAGCTGTTTTGGAGATACGATGCTAGAGTGATGGATGGACAGTGAGTGGAGATGATAAAACTTGGTAGGAATGTATGGAATATGGAATGTATGGTAAATTGTAACATCAATACTTGAGCTTCTGAAATGGATTAGACATATTTTTGGGGAGCATTTTCTAATTTCAAGATCCAGCTAACTTGCTTAGTTTTACGATGGACGATTCAAAGAGATTTGGGGCATTGGAACATTCCTCCTGATATTGCATTGGGAACCTTGCAGGGCCATACTCAGCTATGGAGTGATTCATAATGTATGGATGATCAATGTGATTACTCCAGGTATTACTAAACCTAGGGGGAAAAACTGTAAGCTAGGTGTAAGCAAACTATGTGGGGCCTAATTCATCCCCAAGTGGGATCCCAAGATGAATGTTCACTTCACACAAGGATCACCTGCATGCATATATTATATTATATATATGCAGGTATTACATTATATTTTACATTTTGGTATAAATAAACTCTGATGAGTTTAGGTATTTACTCCCACTTAAAAGGTGGGCACTGGGGAAAAAAATGTTAACTCCACCAACAGAGCCACTATCCAAATAAGCTGTTAAAGTGAGTAATGCCTGGAGGACTAAAAGGGAGAGTGAGGGGGAAGGAAAGTTTAACGATAGTTGATAGCACTATGACTGGTTTAAACAACAAATCTGTAAATAAACCTAGTGTGCACTAAAACGACAAAATGATTTCTATCTGCCATGGGCCTTTATTAGCTAGGTGTATTAAATCTGGTAAAGCATTCAATTAAAACTAGTCTTTTGGTCTTATTTGACAGAAATGAAGTCAGAACATTTTGTAATTAGATGATTTGAAGTCTTGGGCTTTAAATGCAAAGAGTATGCCCTAAGATACGTATTTAGCAATTATCCAAAATTTGCTGGAGGCACTCAACATTTGTTCGTGCTAATAAACCCAAATGAGTTTTTGCTATCTTTAAACCAATCTAATCCAGGAGGCTTAACATGCCAATCTTAACAAGCCTCTCTTATGAATCAGAAATCGTTAGGTAATATTTGTTCTTTTTCTTAGTTTTCTTCTATTTTATCATATAACAAAAAGTAGGCCTAGAGCTTGTTTTCAGATGGCTGTTACCCGTAAGTATTGTTAGTTTCCAATATGCCCACAGTTGTAAACCAATTGTCCCTGTTAGTCATGTCTTGCTTCTCATTTCTGTTGCTCTAAATGTGCACGGGAGGGAAAAAAATAAAATCGCTAACAAGAGCTGCCTTCTCCCCTGACTTGTTAGCTGATGTCAAGGTGTCCTTTTTACAGGCACACCGCTCCAACAGGTCCCCAGGCAGTCTGCGATTGGATCGGGTTAACTGGTCTGTTACTCCGGTCAACTGGAGAGGCAAAAGCTCAAATACGAGGAAATATGAAGAAATAAAACAGGGATTTTTCTGTTATTCCCAAAGAGGGGGTATTTATATAGTTCTATTAGGTGTTAACTGCTAACACATAACATATTTAGATCACCATGTTACCTTTTCTAGTTTTGAAGATGCTAAACAGCGTATTAACATGTTTTATAAGTTTCACTTTAGTTTTTGACGCTCTGAGGCTACGCGCTGAGTCACTCCCCTTCAGAGCGCTATCACAACACAATCAGCGCGCATCCCGCTAATGAGACTACTGCACATTGCATCAGGTTTTTCCAAGTTGTCGTGCACAGTTTTGTATATTTATGGAAAATTGTCATGTGAGAGCATGGGTGATGTAGGCTTGTGGGCTGAGCACTGGACATAAAATTCCAGCTAACCATAAGAAAGGTTTGAATAGGGCTCGGGAGAGATCACTAGATTACACAAACATGCATGGATGACATCTAAAACCTCTTCAGACGTGTTTTTGATAAGGGAACATTATAACATGGTAGAAAGCTCTAAAAAAAAAACAATTTTGCATAATACCCCCTCTTTAATTACAAAATAGCATATTGTGGTGAATTGGTTTTGTTTCCTCGTGGAAACATAGAGTAGTATTATATTTCACAAACGTAAGCGAGTAAGCCCTCAATGTGTTTAAATCTCCACCAATTTTAAAAGATTAGCATATTATCAAGAGCCATGCTGCTAATTTCTCTTTACAACATGCTTCACTCTTAACTGTTGCCAGCAGAGGGCACAAGGCACTTAATCCACGCATTGAAATGGATAGTGAAACAGAATGCTTGCGTTATTCCAACTTCCAGGGGGTATTTAAAGCCACAGTATGTAACTTTTTTGCCGAAAAAAATAAAAGCAACTTTTTTTCATTTTGGTCATTTTTATTGCACTGAAAAATGTATAAAAACATGTCCTTAAGTGAGCGGGCTTGCATCTCCACAAACCTGACTATTATTTGGAGTGGACAGCCTCCTCCTGCTTATGTCCATGAAAATATTGTTCCTTCAGCTATAATATTCCACAGTATGGCATAAAACGTATCTATTTCCATGGGAAAAAAAATGTCGTAGAAGTACTTTTAGGAATCTCATGATTATAGTAATAGTTGTAGTAAACGTAACAGCTTTCATACATACCATTAGTACCAATTGTTGTAGTTAAAATAGCTTTACTATTACAGTAGTGGCATTTTCCAGTGCAGGTTTATATTGTAAAAAGGTGTATAGATTAAACAACTATGGGATTGAATTTCTCTGGCTCCTCACATATGCAGCGTGTTATAAAACCTGACATTCTGCTCATGATTCAATTTGATTCACCTCTATTTGATGTGATTTATTCCAGGTCTTCTAAAGTATAGGCTGCGACTAAAATGTAAAAGCAACCGGCGCCCGGGGGAACAGAGGTTGCTGATGGAAATTGATTAGTAGCTCTTCAAACCCTGAATCCGACACAATGGGCTGCTAATGACGACACTGAAAAGGCGCAAATGTGGACGAAATGTCACAACTCGCATATTTCTCACAGCGCAGAGGTCTAGACAATGTGCGACAAAACACACATAATACACATATCTTCCCCATAGTGTAGGTGAATTAAAATAGTTGTAATTGGGTTGAAATGAATATGGAGTTTGGAAATTTGACTAGAACAGGGTATATTATGCAACTTGACTTTTTGGAGCTTTCCACCATCTTATAACATTGTTTCCTCATCATCCATGCATGTTTGAGTAATTTTGCGATCTCTCCCGGGTACCAGTCAAATCCTTCTTACAGTTTGCAGTATGCACCCACGCTTTTTGTACAAACCTATACGTAACTCCTGCTCCCACACGGCAATTTTTCCTAAATATACAACAGCAGAATACAAAACAAGACACTACAACTTAACAAACCCGGTGCGATGTGCAGTAGTTTCAGTAGTAGAATACACGCCTATTGTAATGTGAGAGCGTGTAACGTGCGCTCTGAAAAGAGAGTGACTTAGCGTAGAGAGCAAAGGGAGGGGAGATTCAGAACATCAAAAACGAAAATGAAACTTATTGAACATGTTAATACATTGTTTTTTCGGCGAATATAGCATTTTCAAAACAATAAAAAGTAACATGGTGATTTAAATATGTTATGTGTTAGCAGTTAATACCACACAGAAGTTTTAAGGTTACTTAATATACAAAACTGAAATAAGTTTTCAACCGTGGTATAATTGTAAAAAATATTTTTGAAGCTGTTTCATTCTACTGTGTTGTTTTTAACATCCTACATTCATTTCACAGATTTTCTCCACAATGAGAATCTTTCTTCAACATAAGCAGCAACTAGTTTCAGCCTGATTAAAGGGCCCATACCTGACTATAATTTAATCTATTAAGATAAATTCCCCTTTACATTATGCATTATACTGTAAAAGCAGCTAATTGGGAAAAAATTAGATCGATTACTAAGCATTTTGTTGGCTGCCAAAGACACTATTTTTCATCCTATCAGTGACATTGTTGGATAAGAATCTTGGGAAAAACTACTAGACTGAGCAGACAGTTGATTCTCTGCCATGGTGCATTATCAAGAGTGAAAAGAGGGATTTAAGTGGGTGGGATTTAAGTGGGTGGGATTTAAGTGGGGCTTATAAGAACCATGTGGAAACAACAGCACGGCACTATCCCAGACAGTTGTTTCCGTCTCGTGGTGCAATATTAAGGTGGGCGAAGTTAACAGTTCAAACATAAACATGCTTCAGACTCTTGGTGAAGGCCCTTTAATACTGCTAGTGTTTTTAGATGTACAAACACGGCCTCGAATAAACGTATGCTGGCACATTAGCTCAACTGTCGCTATGGCCCCAGACGCATCAGCAGCAGAGAAGGATGGGTCAAATGCAGAGGACAAATTTCCATATGGGAGCAATAAAGTGTACCTTAACCTTAACCTTCAACGCGGATAGCATTGTTTTCCTTTCCCGGCAACTCTCTCCTGAACCTCTGATGGTGCAGTTCCCAAACCTGGCACGTGCCTGGCAAATCCCTCCAAAATTGTTGTAACATATTAGCTAATCTTCCCAGCATTCAGAACAACACGGAGGGAGATTTGAACAGGTGCATTACCGCGGAAGTACCCTGAGGCCGGAGATTAGCCAGCGCTTTACCCCAGGAAGGAATGAATAGCGCCACAAGCTAAGTACACCTCCCTTACCCTCTCCTCCTGTGTCTAGTCCCAATCCAAATGTCAACATTAAGCCTCCGCTGTGTATATTTTCATGGACTGACATCCCAACAGCCCGCAGTTATTTTGCAGCTTAAAAAAAATTCCGAATTTGTAGTAATTTGTAAACTCATCTATTATTTATAACAAGCTTCAGATGATATAGGCTACCTCGTGTTGGTACTGAATACATCAAATTCAGGCTGCGCGATTTATGCTAATGTTGATATTAAATATAGGCTATACGGTGTAATAAAACGCAACGTCTTTACACGCTGAGTGCAGTGTATGCGAAGTTGCCGGGAGACGACGGAGTGTCACCTACGCATTATCCTATTGAAACTTTGCAGTTACATCACACTGGGGGTGTTCTACATGTATCTGTAATGGCGGAATGTTTAGGAGTTACCACGGTGACACAATGCGCGCATTAGCAAACACTGTCAAAAAAGTTTTAACATTGTCTGAGAACTCAAGAAACAAAACGGATATAAAGAACACATTTCAGGAGCTTGTTGTCAGTGTGAGTGTTCATGGTTGTGCTTAGGTGTCTGATTTTCAACAAAAAGGTGAAGATGACTACCTGAAAAACTGTTGGCTAATGCTAGCTGCTTGTGACTGTAATGTTATTTGAAAGGGACTTGTTTAACAGCACAAATCAGCTCGCCTGTTGTAGCTCCGGCTAAGTCAGTTCTTTATGGTCAGACTGCGTTAAAATAAAGCACAGATTAAAGTCTAATAAAGCCTCAGAGCGTCACAGCGTCAGGGAATGTTGATGAGCTGCAAAGTATTGTGACATCGCGCTGGGGAGGTTCTAGATGTACGACTATAGCGGAATGTTCAACAGTTACCATGGTGACACAATGCCCACGTCAGCAAACACAGCCCAAACAGTACAAACCAGCTCACCTGTTGTAGTTCTAACTAAATCAGTTCTTTCTGGTCAAACTGTGTTAAAACAAAGCTCATATTAAAGTCTAACTTGAGTGACAGAGCTTCAGATAAAGCAGTGCCTTGAGTTCGCATCACACCCTCAGGGAATGTTGATGACATCAGCTGCAAAGTATCAATATTAGGTGCAAAAAAAAAGAAAAAAAGGAAGAAGGAAAGAAAGAGAAATGAGCGGTGGCAAAAGCTAACAAGACGCGCCGCTCCAACACTTGTCAAGACTGGCGTGTCAAGATGCCCTTTGGCACGCCGTTTAGCTCCAGTGTCTTCAGATGAGATGCACGGGTCTGTAATGAGGATCCTCGCTGCTTTCCGGCGTGGGCTTGTCTATATTTGAATTACATAGAGACGGATATTTAAATAGAAATAGAGAGAGTGTTATAGACAGAATTCGAAAACTAATGGTACCTAAAATACGTGTTGGAAAATGGCCAGCACGAGCAGAAAGCCGTTTTCTTTTTAAAGTAACATTTGATGCATTATTCAGCCGTTTTGAACGAACTTTTAGACATCTAGAATTGGTATTTACACATTTTCCGGATAAACTGTACGTGTGGAAAGCAAGTAGAAGTGATCAAATCTGGATTTTTGTGCAAAGAAAAGTCCAAGGATATAGTTTCAAAAAGGGGTGAAGGGTGCAAGCTTCAAAGTTATCTCGATGCGCGTTCACATCACATCTGGGATTTAACGCGGAACCAGCCCAAGACCAAACCAGGACTAGAACAGGACTATACTAAGTCAACATCAGGAGGTGAAAGTTTTCTTGAGGGGGATGTGACTGCTGCATAGTATCAATACTGCCTGAGGTATCAAAAAGTACACATTCTTATGCGAAAATATCAATGCTTAAATGCAGGTTTCTGACTTTAAATACATTTTCAAATACAATGTTTATATTTTAGTTTATCTGCAAATTTTTTTTTGATCAGTTCAAGTTGGGGTGACGCAAAGATAATGACGCCAAGGTATTTTTTATTTTTTTTTGTACTACAGGAGTTTCAATGGATTTAAATACAAAATCTACAATACTTACCATACTATAACTCGGTATTGGATCAGAACAATAATCACTGGTATCGCTAGGCTTGTCAAGTTAATTACTATATTGACTCAGTATATGAAAGATAGAACAGTATATTTTGGGGCTCAAAATTGATTGCGTGTACAATTTCTTTGTTAAAGTGGGGAGATTTTGGGTATTTTTGTTGTTAAACGATAAGATTTGAGCTGTACAGTGTGGAAAAAGTGACTTTAATCTGCAATTCATTTGTTGCTGCTCATGCCACTTCATGATAATGCCTATTTGAAATAAGTTTACTGGTATTATCTTGCATTATTGTTAGTGATGGGACTTTCGGCTCTTTTATGGGAATCCGTTCAGATCAAAGAACCGTTCAAAAGACTGGCTCTTTTTATATTTATTTATATGACAGAAGCCGATGTGAGAGCTCATTTTAACAGCAAACTAATCACAGACAGAAATGGCCAAGGCTCAGATGTGTTTAAAATGTTTCAAACTGAGAGTGGCAGAGTGTTTACCCTTTGAAATAATGCATTATCTAAATAAAACGTCCAACCATCCATTTTCTTCCACTTATCTGGGGCCGGGTCGCGGGGGCAGAGGTCCAAGCAGGGTCTCCCAGACTCCCCTCACCCCAGACACCTCCTCCAACTCCTCTGGTGGGACCCCAAGGCGTTCCCAGGCCAGCCGTGAGACACGGGGAGTAAATAAAATGTAGCACGACAATAATAAAATAATTAAAATGCGTATTATTAATAAGTTACTTAGTAATTATTGTGTTGGTTCAGCGTCAGTAGAAAAATGCATACAAATTAGAAACAAAAAGATTTGGTTCACGTACAGGAACCATTCAAAAGAGCTGACTTGTTCACGAACGTCACATTGCTGATTATTGTTATTGTATCAGTGGCATAAAGTAGTTTCAGTATAATTCTGTAGCAATACATCGTGCTTCAAAATTAGTTGTCATAAAATTATATCATTTGATGCAATTCCAATTTCATTAATAACATTTACCTGGATACAGATGCACAACCTGTAAACAACTTATTTTTTGACAATGTACCACTCATACACAATATAATTCCAGCCTGACCTAATCACAAATGCCAGATATTGCTCTGCACTCTAACCATCCTAATCAAATTCTACTGCTTGCTTTTGGTTCCCACATCCCAGCGCATTAAATTTTCAAAAATTAAGCCAAGTCGTACATTATTAATCCTGCCACTCTTTACGCATGACAATTACTTTGCCCAAAACAATAAACTGTGAAACCCACTGAATTAACACATCGGCCATATTTGTCATAATGGATCTGAGGGAACGGGGACCTTGGCGCTCGCATTTTCGCAACTTCACCCAATGACTCCTGCAATATGGAACATCTGTCTGCCAGTGAAATCTGCTCAAATCGCTCATTAATCACCTGTTTTGCCTTAAATAGTGGCACGCAAAGGTGGCCGGAAAGGTGCTAGGTATTTTGTGCTTTCATTAGCGGCTAACGGTTTTGATTAGCTAGGGGGCATATGAAGGTGCTTTTCAAGTTTCACACTATAGGAGGATTAGCAGCAGATGTGTCGGTAGCAGATTTGGAGTTAAAAATAGAAGGCATGAGGGACAGAAAGGTGGGATCACATTGAAACTGAGATGTTGATATGAATGACTCGGATATATCACATAGGCTGTGAAAAGCCATGAACCAGATGGTGCGATTTAGTGAATGAAAGTGATGTGAAATTTGATGCGCAACTTGAAATACACAATAAGAAAGCAAATCAAATTAACGAAATTCCAAAATAAGGAAAACCAATTGAATCCAGAACTTCTTTAAAGGACTTATATCAGGCAAAGCAGGGTTTTTTTTTTAGCTTTTAAAGGTCCTATATTATGCAAAATTTACTCTTGTGGGCTTTAAGCCATGTTAGAATGTTACCTAATCAAAAACATACCTGGAATTCTGTTTTTGTTCATTTCACAAGCCATGTTAGAATGTTACCTAATCAAAAACATACCTGGAATTCTGTTTTTGCTTCATTCACACATGTTTGAGTAAACCTTTGTTATTAGCCTGTCTACATCTCCAAAGCTGAAAATGCTCCTTGTGATGTCATGAAGCAGTAGTTTTCAAGGTAACAGCTACGTTTTACGAAATTTCAGGGGTGAAACAATCCAAACGATTCTAGTGAAGGTGTATGGAGTTTAAAAACATAGTAGAGCACTTCCTGTATTACCAGATGACGTCACAAGGTATCTATAGTCAGAAGATGATAAGGTTAATTTGGTCTTTTGATATATATTTAAAAAGTCATACTAAATACTAATACTAAACTACTAAACTAAAGGTACTCAAACTTGCAGGCGTCATTGGCACGTGTTTACTGAATGTCTGAATGAAAGATAAAAATTCTACAAACATAATTTTCATAATATTTAATTTAAAGACATGTAGCTTGGTTTACACAGATCTTGGCTTGAAACCTGGAATATTTGAATGGTACTAGCAGAATTCTGTTCCTTTTCTTTACTTCTTTATTTTACTTTGGTCTGAGGCAGGCAAAGAACCAGCTTTGGTCATTAATAATGTGGTGGTGTCTAGTCTGACCTGGCTGTGGGGAAGTTGGTCTAGAAACACATTGGTCAGTCCCCATACCTGTCATAACTTCTACTCAATATGTCAATATGAATGTATATTTCTTGCAAATGCCCACAATGTGAAAATGTTAAAGGTGCACTAAGTAACTTTTTTCTTGTCTCCATGCAGGTGTTATTGCTTTGTCTGAAATGTTCCACACTACTGCAAAAAAAACCCTCATCTTTCTCAACCATATAATGCAACAAAGGCCAAGTTACAGGCAATAAAAACACCTATAATTAAATGAATCAGAGATACATTTAATCAAGCAATAACATCGTCAAAGACAAGCAGATGGTGGATCTGACATCAGAAACATTAGGCAACAGAGTCCACCGTTAACAGTAAAATGCAAGTTTTTCCACTGCACTATTTTAGCAGTATAATGACGGTGGAAATGAGCACGTGGCAGATCCTCGATCAGAAGTTACATAGTGCACCTTTAAAGGTGATGTACTTGATATTTAAAAACGTGAAAAACAAATAGTTACTTTCACAGCAGTTATTTCTCACTTACTTAATGCATTCCGTGCGTCCTAATTATTCACCGCTATAAGTTTATAAGGGCTTTTTACAACTTTCAGAGATCAAATGACTTTTGCCATATTGATAAAGTTAACAACTAGCATGCTAACACGCATTTCAGAGAGCACACAGCGGACATATTTTGACGGCTGATTATGTAAACACTGGGGGGAGGGGGCTATTTCGTATGTTTTCTATTATTAAAAAATTATGACAAATAATTATCAGAAAAGATGTTTTGCAAGCATTGTTTTTTCATTGTATTAAAAATATTAGTAGGATATTATTGTAACAAGAAACGCTCACTGAAGCAAGAGTGAAAGGAATCTGTGAAGGCCTACAATGTCTGTCACAAATTCTGCAATATATGGTGACTAGGTTTATTTTCAGAACAGGGAATAGGTTATTATCAATACATTTGGAACATACTTTTGGATATACTTTTGTTTTGAATCATAAAGACTGAATGAGTCCATTTTGAACCAACAGAACCGGACTAACACTCATTAAACAGAGCACTGCATTTGTATGAACTCAGTGTTTGTTTTGTACAAAAATAACGCTTTCCAACAACGTATAGCACAGCCATATTTACCAATAAATAGCTTGGTAACTTACGTATTTGCTAGTAACTCAGCAAATACTCATACCCTGGATGGTTTGTCTGGAGTTTTGGAGGCGTTGTAATGAATGAATGAGTATCTCTGAAGCTTCATGCTGTTGTCCAAGTGCATCCGTGTTCATGTAATCATTATTTCCTCTGTCATAAGTTTCATGTCTCATGACTGTCCTGGTGTATTTAATGACCAGGGAATCAGATAAGCTTGATGTTACAACAGCAATGCTAAACTCCGCTAGCTTCTGCCTCTTACAGTAAACGTTCATCAAACCTCTTCTTGCACTCAATCAAACCTCTTGTGAAGAGATTCCTTTCACCTGGTGTCAGGTGTAAATGTGAGGCTGTCCCTTTGTCCTGTGGAGTTTGTCTTTGTCATGTGACTCTGGAGTTGAGCACGGGGGTTTTGGGGACACTTCTGTCGTAACATCTGGGGGGATCAAAGGTACAGACTCGGGGAACAGTTTAACAGCGTTTATTTACAAGTTTGTAATATGAATGATGGTTGACAGAGCAGGCAGTTGAGAGTGGGGAAGGCGGGTGGCGTTCTCGAAAAGGTTGTAGATGGCTGGGTTGGGCGCAGGAGTGTTCGTACTGGTCGTGAAAAGCTGGGTCAGAGGCGGAGGTGCACAGGAGGTCCAAGGAGTGGGATCTGGCAAACAGCTTGCTGCTGTACGGCAGTGTGGGCTCTTGACTTGACCGCCCCAACTAAACTGGTGCATGCCTCTGAAATGCATTGGACGCACAGACGCGATTATTTGATTGGTCATATTCGTCTAATAGACTTTTAATGGAGCCGATGGGCTGTTTTCAGATCGCCCCAAGCAACTCAGTCGCATTTGCCTGTGGTTTGATAACTGCTCCAACTCAAATTGCGATTTTGTTTTGATTGCTATGGTGTAATTGCCTGGCAAATCCAGAATGATCTCTCTATTTTTACAGCTTGATATCAGTCTGGTCCTCACGTCTTCTGTTGCATCTTAAACCCGGTCAAACGTGATCATCCAATAAGATCCTTTTTTTTTTTTTAGTGACACATGTGAAACAAAGGAGCTCATTGGTCACCTATGATTTACAAATAAAATCTAATTTATCTCACCTCAGATTAACAGCGTTTAGTGCTTTGCAAATCTGCAATGTTTTTCAGCCTCCTGATAGTTTTTTTCAGCCTCCTAATAATAATATTTTTCTCCTTTATTTTTTTCCAATACCGACTGACCCTGTGTGTCCCTGATTAACTAATCCACCAGACAATAACACTCATTTGAAAACAGACCAGACTCACATCTTTGTAAAGTATTGAATAAGTGTGTATTCTGGATCCCAGGCAACAGTCGCATACTTGGAAAGGCAGAAAATAAGTGAACTAACAGATTAGACTATATTTTCTTGTGATTTATGTTATTTATAGTCAACATTTATGTATATCAAACGCTATACTGCTAAAGAGTAGATCTATCTTCAAAGACCAGAATGGTTCCACACTGACAAGGTTGCTATTTAACTACTTGATCCACACCTGTCCATAGAAACTCATGTGGACAGCCCGATGTTTTAATGGCCCCTGCAGCACACTCACCTCTTTTGTTCCAGTCCCAGAGGTGGCTGCTTCTCCTGACTCTGGGTAGAGGACAATGCAGGGACGCGCGGCTTATACATGCTAATGCCTCCTTTTCCTATTCTACTCCTCTTAGATTGATGGCTCAGCAGTGCTCCTCATTGATCAATCAGACACAATCTGCTTCTGAAATGAACCCGGGCCGGAGGGATTGTGCATTCTTCCAAGGGAACCACCTCCCGAAGGGTATGACAGCATGGCTCCCGGGCATCGATTTGTTTTCAACTTATTTGTGTAAATACTTTGTAACCTTGCGGATTTATCACTAGCGTCGCAGTGAGAAAACTACAATAGATATAAGCCGACTGCTAACACCGGAGCGCGTGTAATTCCAAGTTCTGCGGTCATGTCTGGAGAAGGATTAGGGGGATGATGAGAATTAATTATGCATTTCATCAGCGTGATGGATACCACACGTTGGACGTAAAACTATATTTCCCCGGAGAGCTGTGCGGAGAATCTGCTTGTTCCGGGAGTGAGGGCTGTCGAGAAATTCTGTCACTTCTCGTTCCCGTTCTTCCAAGATAAAAACTCCAAATAGAAAAAAGTTTGTACAGCTAACAGAGGGGAGTATAACACTTTGAGTCCGGGTTTTAACTGGAAGATGGGCTGACAGATAAACCATGGACGAAGCGAAACATGAGATTTCGTTATCGGGTGGAGGGGAGAGCAGGTCAAAAGCGACACTTTCTCCAATCTGCGCCTGTCAGATCGAGTCTTGAGAAGCTTGTACCCTCACCTGTAATGAACAACTGTGTACGAACAACATGGCATTGTACATAACCTACTACTGGATATGGGTTGTGATCATGAAATGTGTTAAAGGCAAAAAAAAGTATTGCGTTACCAGACAGATGCAGAAAAAAAAAAAAAAAAAAAAGAAAAAATGTATAATGTATGTATACTGTAAAGTTGCACTATGGAAGTTTTATGGTAGACGGTCCATCACCTGCTTGTTTTTGAAGAAGTTATTGTTTTGCCTGTAATGTACGAAGATATGGTATAAACTAACCTATCTTTCATTTATTCAAATCCAGGCATTTTTATTGCCAAAAAAAAAGAAAAATAGTTGGTTTGGTGTAGTTGCTTGACTCCATGGAGATTCGAACCCTCCACCAGTAGTAAACTTACATATTATTCCTTTAAGAACATTGTTTAAAAGATATATACTTCAGAATTTTGGACTTTTTCTTGACAATTGATAGTTTTTATAAAATCCGTGCATCCATACATAACTAGCATCAGTGTTGCTAGTGGTGGCTATTTGAGGCATGAAACAATTCAGGTGAAACTGTATAAACAAGACAGCTCCAAGTACATTTTAAGGATATTTTTGTATGGTATGGGACTTTAATGATGCACTGTGTAACTTATCTGGTGGAGGGTCCGTTTTCTGAATCCATGGAGATGCCATTGCTTTATCTGGAATGTTCCTCAGTATGGCCTTAAACTTATCTATCATGCGTCTGTTTAATTATGAATGTTTTTATTGCTCAAAATTACTTAACAGTTACCAATTCTACCTAGTGGCACCACTTCAGATAAGTTTAAAGCCTTACTGTGGAAAATTCCAGGTAAAGCAAGACCCTACACCAGAAAAGTTACCCAGTTCACCTTTAAACGTCCTACAATTTACACGAAACTTGCATCTCTTTCCACCCATCCACCTTCGCTTCAGCACTTCCACCACATTTCCTGATAAAGTATTTATGAAATTGCTCCACCGTCACCGAATGAAATATTTCTATGTTTTCCGCGCCCAACCTGTTTGCGTAAATCAACAAGTGTGCCGGTGGTTTGGCCCGGTGGCTCGGAGCGGCTGTAGTGGCAGATTCATGGAGGCTGCCAGGGAC
>KN482644.1:0-30596 GCA_000787095.1 Periophthalmodon schlosseri | reverse complement strand
GGCGGTGGTAGGGGCAGATTCATGGAGGCTGCCAGGGACTTGCCCTGTCTCTGCAGTGATCATCAGCAGCTGCCGGGCTCCTGGCTGCCTGCCACAGACCGCCTGTTTGTTCTGCCGCGCAAAGACTACACAAACACGACTCGTTCACACCAGCATGTCTTCATTAATACGTACAACATGAGACCTCGAGGTGGTTTTGCAGTGGAATAGGCAGATGGTGCAAATGCATAGGGCCCATAAGCTACAAATGGGGGTAAGTTAATAAGATTTGTCCTGAACTGAGAAGAACTCTTTGGAAGTTCTTTATATTTTTTGCAACTTAAAAACTACTAGATTTTATGTATTGTGTATTTTACAGCTTTAGGAGAAAAAATGTTTTAGTAAGAGAAGCGGTTGCAGAATAATTTATAATAATGTAGCGTTCTGGTGTAAGGAAACACGCCAAATTTCTTCTGGTTGTTTATTTTCTGAACAAGGGCTACTGTAGGCCATAACCCACGCCAAAACAAGAGCAAAACAACAGCAGTCAACTCACTAGAGCCAGTCTCCGAAACAGATCAGTAACTGACGAATAGAACCGGCATATCAGTTTGTCGGCATGGCAACCAAGTGTAACATACAAAAGCAGTTACATCAACAACACTTAAACAGTTACAAAAGCAGCACGATCATTATCCACATGATTGCAATAATTTTTTCACACACCACATCTATACACACGCAAGGTGGTTGAAGTGAACCATCAACCTTGGTGTTACAGGCCTGTGTCATGTCTTAGTGGCAGCGGTCAGAGTTAGAGCCCAGCAAAGGCAAAACATTTCACCCACAGCCTATGTACGAAGGTGGTGTGTGTGAGTGAGGGGTAGTGGTCAGAAGAACGATGGCACAGATTGGCAGCCATACTTCTGTCAGTCTAGAGTGGTAGCTTAGCGTCATCGAATACGTGGAGTCAATGAGTGACACCTCAACAACTTTTAGTGCCTCGAAATGTGTTAAAAAGACTATTAGATTTATTTTACTTTTCAATTCCCTTTCAGGTGACAACTTCTTGAAACCTGTTGTTAAATAGAAAAAAATATAGGCCTACATATATATCATTTTAAACATCTGACAGCTGCATGTTCTCCCTTAACTCTTTGACTTTCTTTTTTCTCCCATGACCCACTTCACATCCGCTCCTGGCCAGATGACAGATGTGTTGTCCGGCTCTCTCCGATGGGGGGGATGAGACAGGGATGTCCTCTTGTCCATCTGATCTTCACCTCCAGCCCTGTCCTTGTTTGTCACAAGTGTTCCCATGGCCAGCGACAGAGGCCAAAAGAACGTATCAGGGCCATGCATTTTTAATACGACATCCTCATCAACGCAGCGAGCGGAATGCCAATGATGCTTTTCTTCTAGCTCCAATTACCACAGCCAAGGCGCGATCACGAGAGTAAGCCAGCGAGGGCACATCTGACTGGGACATGACGAGGCTTGGACACTTCACAGGTCCATCTCTCCGGAGCTATACCAGCGATCGGAGCGAGATGCGCTGTTGTTAGGCCTAATTAGCAACTAGCATAATGATCGGAACGCAAAGGAAAAAGCAGCTACTTTTAATTAGGACAACTTAAATAAGGACACCCAGCAAGCAATGCAGGTCTGTTCTCATTTAATGTTTGCTTCAACACAACCACACACATGAATTGACTCTTAAGTACGTATTTTGTATTTTATTCTATGTTTGTTTGTGTAGATGCACATAGCATTTTACTTTTTTTATATTTCTGTGGGTGTCAGATGGGGTCATTATAGTATATTGTCACAATACTAAAATTTCAAACTCAATTTCAATGCTAAGTAATAGACTCAATACTCAATACTGATTGTGATACCAAGGTGATAATAAAAAAACACTCTTTAGACAATAGACTGTACCGTATTTTCCGGAGTATAAGTCACACCGGAGTATAAGTCGCACAAGCCAAAAAATGCATAATAATGAAGAAAAAAACATATATTTCACATATAAATCGCATCTGAGTATAAGTCGCACCCCCAGCCAAACTATCAAAAAAAGTGCGACTTATAGTCTGGAAAATATGGTAATTTTCAACATTAAATCATAGTACTTTCTTCTATATTACCATGTGGCCATCTGTGTAATTCCTCCATCGTCTAGGTATGTTCCATAGTAATCCGTGAGCGTATGTTAGTCTGTGTGGTCATCCTAAAGCTTTTCAGGAAAGCTTCATTTTTGTCTTGTGAATGTGACTTTTTTAGTGTTGATACTTGCTCAAATGAGTGTCTAGTTTCTACTTTAATATACAGACGATCATTTGTAGATATCTCTTTTGGATATTACATGGGTCAAGTGATTGCCCTCCAACAAGAAGTTATCTTTTTCGACAATCATCCATGTGCAAACCATTGCTACAGGGCAAGGCGCCCAAGTCCATGGCAAAAAAAATTGGAAAATTTACTTCTGGAATGAAATGAGGAGGCACTAAGCTCCACTATGACACTATGACCAACAAAAAATCTTTAATTACTTTCAATCATATTGCCTAATAGATCACAAGTATCTGACCAGCTGTATAAATGTTAATATGATATCAACATCCAGATAATAAAGCAGTTAAAAGTTATATTTATTTTTTCAGGGTATAGATTCAAATGAAATTAAAATTCTCACATTTTTTATTAAATAATCCTGACATCCCTACTCATATTGTAGCCCTTTACTCTTTCACAGTGTCAGATGTGGCCCTGAACTAAAATGGCGGTTACTTACAAAAGCATTTACAATAGACTCAGGCATAATGCGTCTACCTTCATTGTGCTCCTCACTGATTCTGAATAATGGGACATACGAGCCCAAAGAACAGTTATATTCCATGATCTAACTTGGAAAGCTCTTGTACCCAGGCACACCTTTATCTCATTGCAAATAACCCAACCATTACTGTCAGACCATTATGTGCCAGGACCCAAATGCCACAGAGATGGAGAGATGTCCAGCTTCACTTTTGCGTTCACCGGTGTAAATAATGTGTACTAGAGCCTCTTTCATCCGCCGTGTTCTTTCACAGTGGTCGCTCCACGGTCCACACTCCATCATTATAATGAGGGAGTCTCAATTAGACAAGGTCCACAATGGGGCTTTAAATGTCACAGAGCAGGTCCTGACATTTCTCCGTTTGATATGGAATCAGAATGGGAGCCGTGGAGTTTGGGTGCACGGCTAATCTCTACTGTGGAAATAACCCAATCTAAGGCGGACAAAAGGAGGAGCGGCTGGGAGACATTTACAGACACAGTTCAAACTCGCCCCAGCTATTCTTGGAATGGTTGAATCTATTAACATTAGCGGTGTAATTAGCTTTTGGAGGTGGCCATGTCAAAATGATGTTTGTGACAAGCAACTAATAAGGTTTTAACTAAAGATTAGCACTCATTGTCTCACAGCAAGAAGGTCCTGGGTTAGATCTGGGGTTGAGTCAAGCCAATCTGTGTGGAATTTACACAAGCTTTTTATCTCTGATTGGGTTTGCTCTGGTGGCTCCGGTTACCCATCAGTTCAAAACTTTCACTGAGAGATTTCTCCACTAGGTATTCCGGAAAAACGATTACCCAATGTAGAGAGAGAGGGTTAGAACGTGATTTGAGACACATTTATGTATTTTACACATTAATTAAAAATATATATATTTTAAAGTTATACATTTGAAACTGCTGGATTCCAAACTGGAATGGACATCACAATCAGCTGTCTTTACTTGAGATCGAGCTATGTAAAATTCTAATTTGCGTTTGGATAAAAAATTAAACAAGAGCGATTATGCAAAATCGATTTTTTTTTTTTAGCTTTCTAGTGTTATAACGCTGTTCCCTCATCAGAAACATGCCTGAAGATAATGAAGATGTCATCCATGCATGTTTGAGTATGCCCTATTCGAACCTCCTTTAGGTTTAGCTGTAAGATTATAAAAGTCCACAAGCCTTCATCATCCATGCTCCCACACGACAATTCTCCAAAAATATACAAAAACATGATACAAAACTATACACAGCAACTTGACAAACCTGATGCGACATGCAGTAGTTTCATTGACTTAATCTGGAGAGCAAAGGGAGGGGAGACTCAGAGCGTCCAAACACAAGTGAAACTTATAAAACATGTTAATATGTTGTTTTAGGCAGATATAGCATTTTCAGAACATCTAAATATGTTATGTAGCAGTTAATACCCCATCGAAGTAAAATACCTCCTCTTTAAATAATGGACTATTAAAAATGTTTACTTTTGTGACAACCTCTTTTGAAAATTGCAACTTCGTAAAGAAATACTGACTCCCGAGGTCTTGAGAGTATTACCACAACTGAAAACAACCAACACAGCAACTGAAGGCCTTAACAAATACGTCAACTCAAAAAACAGCTTGCTACCCTCATATCCATTTTACACAAAGTGGCTCAGCAGTGGACGGACAACCTAACCACGACTTTACTACGCAACCAACTCCCCTGATAAACAACAGATTGTTCGAAATTGGAAAGAAGATAGAAATCCATTTGTAAGTCTGGACTCTTAGTATTTGCATGGTGATGAAGGCTCCGAGTGTTTCTACGGAGACAATACAGCCCCTTGTTTGCTCGTCCCCGCAAGTTTGAGGGCCTTGGAGCCGGAGAAAGGGGAGGTCGTCAGCGCGCAGGGGGATTATGCATTGTAAAGAGCACACGTATCTCCAGTCTGGTCCATTGTGCTGGGGAGAATGACACTCCAGTATAGCAGGGGTATTTAGCTAAGCAGATTGTGTTTTCTTGCCTGGCGGAGATGATCGGTTTGGACGGAGTTCGGGGACTTGAGGCCGCGGGGACGGATCAAGTGGACAAACAGGTGGGTGTGGTGCCAGACGGCGTTTAGCTCAAGAGTGCTTCTGTGGTAAGAGGCTAGACAATTGGAAAATGTACACGTGGAGAATTAATAATAGGATTACATAGTGTTTGATTGTTGATTACTACGAACTAAATGTGGCAGGAGTAGTTGTAGAAGTAATAGTAGACAAGAATCAACTTTTATCCAAACAACGATGTGAAAACTAGTTTTTACGCTGGCGCAATTTAGTGATGCAACTAGCTGTAGCTTAGGGAAGTGTACGCTATCCCAGTAGGTCTACTTGTTTGCTAGAGAGTGTTCTTTACTACTGTTGTGTTAGTAGTAGGTAGTAGAAGTTGTACAAGTACTTGTAGGAGCAACAGTAGCTTTTTCTATTATACATTAACATTTTAAAACACCTAATATTTAATGCAGATAGAGGGTGCAGGTAAAATTAATGGGGTTTTCAGACTCTAGAACAAGATGATGTCAGACTCCCAGATGGGGGGCACGGCCAACATTCCCCCTATTGATTACATGGTATTTTCCTAAGAAATATCTATATAGTAAACAAAAAAAAGTTTTCTAATTTAATAATATTCATTTTTAGCTGCTCTCATCTGTATTAAACAATATTGGCCTGTAGAATGCTGTGATGTCACCCGAAACCCACTAAGGTTCAACTGCCTATCACTATGAGATATTTTATTATTAATTAAATTGTCTTCAAATTTGTTAGATGGGTAGACATTGCAGTGGCAGAACAATCCTAATCCTAAATTCCAATTGTTGAAATCAAGATAAAAGTAACTTTTCAACTACTGATCTACTCCAGGTCAACCATGTTAGCTTCTTTAAGTAGCAATTACTCAATATTGGTTATACCACGACTGTTTAAGGAAAAACAAGCATATCTGAAGTAAGTTAGTGACATGTAAATAAAAATAGGGCTGTGTAGCTTTAAAAATCCTTTCAAGGGATTCCGAGGGAGGCAAAGGAGCTGAAAGTCATTTTAGTAGAATACAATCAATTTGAAACGAAGCCCGCAGGTATTTGTCACAGAGCACAAATCTGTAAATTTCCTGCATCATTTAAGATGGCTCCTGGCTCTCTGCTCGTGCTGCGCTGCTGAAATAAATATGATTTTGAAAAATGTAAAAGAATGTCCATTTAGAGAATATTAATAAAATGTCACAGAGAAACATCGATATTTCAGATCGTTGGCGTGTGGTGTCGATGAAAACTGCTTTTTAAATTCTGCTTTGCTTAGCGTTCTGACCCGAGGCGTTAGCAACAAAATATGGTGTGGGTTTACCTCGAAAGACCATGCTATGTTTATTTAAAGGGATGAATAAGAGTACTATTTCATAAGTAAAATGGCATGCAAAATGAATACCGACTGCATTCTCTAGTCAACAGCTGCATTACATAAATATTATCTGTAAGTGCAAATAATGGACAACGAGCGTAGCGGTTTAAAGGACACATAATATGCAAAATTGGCATTTCTGAAATTTTAACCATGCTATAACATACCTGGAGTTGTATTTCGCTTCATTCATGCCGGTTTCAGTAATTGTCTGTAAAAAGTCCTTTTGCCTCTGAGTCACCAAAGTCTGAATTTTCCCAGGATTGTTTCGTCACAGGTAGAAACCCTGCAAGTCCATATATTATCGCAAGAATTGTTAAAAAGCTTTTCTGCCGTCGAATCGCATTCATTGCAACTGCATGGTTATACCTGGGCATGTCGGTTATCATGTAGATGTCAGTAGATGTTGAGCTATACATGGTCATTATTTTAAGTTCTCAAACATATGTCAAAGCAAAAGTACTCAAGCCCCATAAGAATACAAACAGTGCATCATATGTGTCCTGAGTTAAATTGTCCTCCTAGCAAAACTGAATGTGAACATATGTACAAACTTACAATTTACAATTTTAGATTTCTGCACTTGCTTTTGATAGACTAAAAACTGAAATATGAAAGGCAGTTCAAATATCAGAAAAATGGAACAAAAGTCATATCACTTTGGAGCAGGTTTTAAGCTAATTGGAAGGAAGGAACATTGGAATCTACACAGCTGGGTGCAATTTAAAAGAACTTGATTGTACAAAAGTTCTCAAAGTACAGTTACTATGATTAAGACACATTATTAAGACTAAGACACTTTAAGACAAAAGCTGTGGCGGCTGGTGGTATATTTTTTGAGAGGCGTGGCTGTATGCCTATACACTATATTATACATATAGGCCTATATAATTATATATTATATTATAGGCTATATACCAAGGTTCAAGTTTACTTTATTGGTACCAACAGGTACATTTTGTTTGGCAGTGAGTCAGCTCATTCATTCATACATATACACATCTTCATTTGGAAAAGTGACAGTGTATAGTGCAGTCAGTGCAGACTTATCAAACTAAAACTCCATTTGAAACAATACATTAAAAACAAGAGCACAAATACGGCACATGTGCAAAGGGGCATAAATAAGATGAGTATAATAACATCACTTGTTCAGGGCACTTGGGCTGCTGGAACAAAGGTGCTTTTGTAGCACTTAGTTTTCCAGAGAGGCTCTTTAAACCTCTGTTGTGACAGGAGCAGTTGGAACTGTATATATAACTGTATATAAAGTATAATAGCCCACAGGCTGTAATACCTGCATAAGACCAGACACCAGACTGTCATTTTGGTCACTAATGGCTGAACTATATGTTGAATAAATCCAAATAACGAGTCACTCAGGCACCTGCCCTGCGGTTGGTTATCGGGATTAGAACACAACACACAGCCAAACGCAATGTTTACGCAGCAGCACCACCTGATCCACCGCTCACAACCAGCCCAAGCACTACAAACTTTAACTCACGAGCCTGCTATAACCACAGCAAAAGGAGGCGACGCTCACAACACAAACACACGTCACAACCACAAGCTCATTTTACACACTATTTACGTAACTGTGAGACTCTGTCCTCAAATATGCCCAAAGCTAATGAAAACAAATATCTTACCTTGCTTCTCCAACAGGCTGAAGCAGAGTGCATCATTTATTCACTGTCCTATTGGCTGTGTCAAGTTTATAATTTAGTCCAATACAAACAGATGAAACTTGTCCAAGTCACAGTCCAATTGGGTCCGCAAGGTGCAGAGGTTTAGGCAAAAGAAATGACTAGCCAGTAGCCGCTAACCAGTGTGAATCAAAATAAGAGCACGTTGGATATACACCACAGCCAGTCAGACAAATCCTCTTCTTTTCTTTAAGCAAATGCTTCGCAAAAAGGGTTCCGCTGAAGAGAAGACACGGAAATCTCCCCAAAAACAGCTCCTCTGATGCACTTTGACTTGAAGATGAAGTAGTCATAACTCACACTGTTGTTAGTAAAATGCCGCCAGTGGAGAGTCGGTGGCTACGCAGGACATAGCTAGCAACTGGCTGAATCATGATAGGTCATATGTTTGATGGAATTTTATGAAGCCCAATCACTTGATTTGAGTGCGCTCCTGCTGCGCCCCAAAGACGTACGTCACAGCTGTAATGTGAAGTAATGGGCAGAAGCACCGGATTTAACGTGATTAAAATATGCAGATATAAGTTACATTTTACGCAGAATATGAAACATACAGCCTAAAACAAAATAACAACTTTATTCATTTTTATCTAGGTCAAGTTTGGAAGTGCGGTGAACTTGCGCCCCCTAATGACCAGCCACCACTGGGCTAAAATCACATCAAAACAGTGGTGGTCCATTTCACAATTTTGCTTAAATTTGTTAACGTCTACATTTAAGCTTTTTTTTTTTTTTTTGTAAAGTAACTAAGATTCTCTGCATCTCCTTTGAGGTCACATCACTGGTTAACTCAGCCTATCACTCACTCAGAGCAAGAGACTGACCAACAGGAGGAGAGCACATTATACCAGTAGCTCCAAAATGGCCTGTTGTCATAACCAGATCGCAATTTGATTTTATATTGGTGGTACCTGTAACCGCACTAAGGCTCCGTTCACAGCTGAGAAAACTAGAATTAAGTTGGCACAAAATCAGCACTAAATCCGGACTAGACCTGAACTAAACCAGAACTAGAACAGCAACAAACCAAGTGTACTTCAGGACTAGATAACTAGATAACTCCTGGTTAGATAACTGAAACCTAACCAGGAGTGTGAGAACCAAATTGCAACTATATTTCTTTACCTACAACCCCCAGTAATCCCACTTACGTATTCCATTTCACAAACTATTCACTTAACAGATTTTATTCATTTATTTTTTAAAGTTGCATTATGAAACTTTTCCAGGTGGATGATCCGCTACCTGCTTGTCTTACGAAGATATTGCAGCTTTACCTGTAAAATTCCACAGTGTAGCATTAAACTTTTCTATCTTGCATTTATTCCATTCCCACTGCCAAAACATGCCTTGAAAAACATGTATTCTTACTGTGAGCGGGCTCGCCTCTGCACAGATCTGACCAGTAACTTGGCCTTGTGGTGTCACTGTCTATGGAGGTAGACAGCGACGCCACAAGGCTAAGTTACCGTTTAGATCTGTGCAGAGGCGATCTGTAACTCGGCCCTGTGGCGTCACTGTCTGTGGAGGTAGATACGTTTATAGCCATACGTCGGCACAGCCCAGGGAAAAGAATAACTTCTCCATGGAGACAAGCAGCACCTACCGTAGCCCCATTTCTTTCTATATTTCCTCAACAACTGTTTGCGACAACACATCTGAACATTACACTTCCCCTGATGCACGTCACCAGAGATCTGCATCACTTTCCTAATAATAACCTCCACTTGTGTGTGAATAATCAAATCAAACAAGCCACTTTACAACGAGCACATGACGCCTCTACATTCCCCCCGCGCTCGCTCTCACACTCGGGTACCACTCGGGCCCCTGATCCCAGCTACGGTCCCTACTGCGGCTCAGCTCTCGTGGTTTTATGACACTGAGCGGTAAACAAGCCCTCGTGATGGCCTCCCCTGGGACCAATTACGGCTGGTTTGTCTTGGAAGGGTGATCTTAAGCAAGTTGCGTTGAAACAGATGGCTTCCCTCCAACACTGCAAATTGCTGTTATTGTAAATGGTGCCAATATCGCCCCAAACCTATACAGTTTTACATGTCGGGTTCATTTGCGAGGATGTGTTTGCTAATTTCGTGATTAATTCTACAAGAGGGATATTAAATGCGGTAATTAATGAAAACAGATTTGAGTTTGCTTATTTTCATCTTGGCAGGTGATCTGTAGCCAAACTTCTAAAAGGCAGTGACTCTTGCCCCCAAAAGACATGCAGCTACAATTATGGAACTTTTTGAAGAAACAATACATTAAAATAAAATCATGTTTTTTTTCATAATGGGTTCTTTTATTGCACTGAAAAACATAGAAAAAGCACGCGTCCTTACTGTGAGTGGGCTCGCATCTGCACAAACCTGACTCTTATTTGGCCTGGAGGAGGGCTTCCTACTGCTTGTTTCCATGGAAATGTTGTTTTTTTGGCTCTAATGTTCCACAGTATAGTATAAAACTAATCTATCTCCATGAGTAATGTTCCAAAGTCCGATTTTAACTTTCTGTTTCCATGGACTCATGCTGTTGACTTTCTACCTCCAGAAGGTTACATACTATCACTTTAAGTTTGCTAATGAACCTTCTGTCGAAAGTACAATTTAATCAAAAAATATGCAATATTAAATGTACACTATGATCTAAGATTCATAAAGTGCAGCTTTTTTATTTGTTTTTGTTAAAGGTGGACCAGGCAAATTTTCTAGTCGGAACCTGCCACCATGGAGATGTTATTGCTTTGCTTGGAATGTTCCACAGTACGGCATTAAACCTATGTATCTCTATGAATACTAGCAGATGATGCCAAATTACAGGTCAGAACTGTGGAGAGGTAATAATGCTCAGTTAGAAAGCCTTTTTTTCTGGGGTAGTTTTTGGCACTAAAAACAAACAAATGCTAGATGAATAGGGTTAATGCCACAGTGTGGAACATTTCAGGGTAGCAAGACCCCAACTAGAAAATCTGCATAATACCTTTGTAAAAGGGAAGAATAAGTTATACCTTGTTACTAGCGTATTTTTATTAATTTTTTGTTTTTACATTGTTGTGTGTTTTGAATGGTTGCATCATTTTAACAAAAGCATAAAAGACTAAGTTGGTCATTTTAACAAGAAAAAAAAAAACTACCATAAACATCTTTTGATAACAAGTTTTTATTGTTTTTATATATATAATGCAATCACGGTCCTTTGTCCTCCTGTCATATGACTGTACAGAGGGCTATAGGAGGCCAGGCCATGGAACAGAGTCCAATTAGAGCTAATGACTGGCTGTCAAGCACAGGCCACTCTGTATGTAGCACACCCCATGTCAGAAACAAGACCCGCTTTTAGAACATTGACCAAGAAACTGCAATGTTACTTTTGATTTTCCACTGGTTATATGTTTGAACATGATAAGCCGTTCAAAAGGTCTAGAATTTGATAATGTCATAATTCAGATAGAGGCCAGGTGCCTTTATAACTTTATGGGAGATTTACTGTTTTTGAAAGAAATATCCAAACTTATGATCCACAAATACTGAACCTTATCATTATTTGTTTGGGATTGGCTCCACAAACTTGTCTTGTTATTCTTATGATTTAAAGTCCTTTAAACAGTCAACAGTCACGTCTTTGGAGCTGAATAATGGCACAATAAGATATTAACCATAAACCAGGTCAACAAATCTGCAATCTGACAGTTAAACAGCAAATTCCACCACAGAATTCTGACCAGTTCTCCAGCTCACTGTTAAAATATAGATATTGAAGAATGTGAATGCAACCTAGCATCAACCTGGTGGTTTCTCGAATGTGATGATGTGATGGCAGGAGACAGTTTTTTTTCCTATTGATTGCATTATATTTTGCTGTGAAATATCCAAAAGGTAGATTTAAAAATGCTGAATCTGATCATTTCTTTTAGTGTTGAACCTGCTTATTTGTATTAATGACTGCTCCCATCAGAATTAAATGTTTTAGCCTATAGAATGTTGTGATGTCATCTTAAACCCAGCAGTTATAAAAAGGCCCAAGGACCAGTCATCGAACATTTTTATAGGAGGTTCTTATTAAGTGCTATGAAGTCAGCTGTCACACATGGATACGGGTTTTACTTGCTTGCTATCACCTTTGCAATTTACAGGCCAGGTGGTGAGATTTTTGTCGTACTCGTCATTTTTCCCTTAAATTTTGTCACATATTTTCCCCAAAAACACTCTGACAACTGGCTACCAAACATCTGTTGGCGCACACAATATGTTGTTTTTAGAGCCATGAGAATAATGATGAATGTGTGACATATTTTCATTTTTGGAATCATGTTTATAATGGTATTTTTGTCCAGTTTCAAATTCTCAGATTTTATTCCACCTGAGAAAAATATATTTATGGTGCAGGCAAAGGGCCAAGGAACACAAATGTTCACAGTCACTTAAATGTTAAACCTCGTTCACCTAATGTTTTCTAGTTTATTTTAGTCACAGGTAGATTTGGACATTATTCCAGAAACAATAACATGCAACAAGACCAAGAAGCCCTATTACTGACCTCTGCTAATCATTAGCATAGTTAGCTAGCACACAAATTTGAGTCGATGGATAGGCCTACAAGATGATTCTCTATAATGGGTCGATGGCGCCATTGATTTGCTCTTAAGCCCCATTTACATTGGTTTGCTTTGGAGCGGATTGGTCCGGGCCACAAGTGTCTCCACTGTCCAAAGTGAACTGTAGCGGCCCGTTTGAGGGGTCCAACACAGACCCTACTACTAATACCTACTACTACTAGCTCCCACCGAGGTCTGGGGCTGATACAGTATGGCTCCAGGCATGGCTAAAACAACGAAACAGACGATTCGATAAGAGAGAACGCAGTGAGGCGAAAACAAGACAGCAAAAAACACATATGAACATAAAATAATCATTTCTCACGAAACACTGACTTGATCTTGCGATAAACCACTGTATTTCCAGTTACGGCAACTTAAATGTTGAGCTGACATGCTCCTCAAAAACAAAGCTAGCACAAATGCAACAGCTGTTTCCTGTTTATGGATGCACGGCACTCACTTATAAAGATCGAACATGTTATATTCCCAGTGCATAATGCATCTAACGTGAGCGAAACGCAGTTCATTGCATAATCAGACGCTAAAATACGGCGTTGAGGTGCAGAGAAGTGAAATGAATGTAGAAAAAGCTGATGATAGCAGACGGAAGAAGTTTTGTGTTTACGCTAGCTTTAGCCTCGTCTCACAGCGGAACAAACTTGGAATTACTAAACATCTTTTAGTGAATCACAGAGATTGGCCATACAATTACTAGTACAATTCAGATATGATTTAGATTTAATTTATTAAGCAAACATGAGTTATGTTTGGGTGACGTCAGTGTCTCACCGAGCAGAATCTTGCCCCTGGACCCAAAGTCGTGCTCGGGGCATGGAACACAACTCGGCTGGAGGGAGCTGCGGCAAACAGACCCGCTCCAAGGCGGCCCCGAGTGAACCGTGTCAGTGGAAAAAAGGCTATAAGTTAGTCTGGTTCCTTCTCAGAATTTAGGTCCATTACATTACATTATTTGCTTTCAAGTTGGGTCGACCATGTTTAAGCACGATTTAGTCCAGACTTTGGGCTATACACCTTGGGATAAGTTGAGCCTGAGATTAGTTCTGGCCTAGTTTGAAAAAAAGTATTCACCTGTGTACAGAGGTGTGTAGAGGAGCCAAGTGAGAATTTCGCTACTATGACTACTGGGTCTTGTTAAGTCAAGTAACCGCCCATTTCTGATTGTGAAAACGTACTCAATTATTAGACCTGTTAACAATCCATTCAGACAAGTTGCGAAACAGTTTGATATTTTGACTTGTTCATTCAGAGACGGCTTCAAGCATGCTAATCTCCAAGTTCATAAGTTTGACAAACTACAAGTGTAAAAAAAAAAAAAAATCTCACCTTCAACTTTCATGCCGTTCAAGCCAATTTATGAATCCATTGACGTCTACAAGAATACTTCACGAAACAGGTTACACTTTCTCTTTAACACCTTCTATATTTGCTGCGTGTTTCAGGAGATCATTATTTTTCTCAAGATTTTCATTAGCTGGGCCTATTTTCAGAAAGGCCTGTCTTGTTAGCATGTAAACATCTGTTGACTCACGCAACATCGCGACCATTGTTGCGTTGATTTTTTTTCGTTGAATCGCTGGCATGTTGGCAGATTGCGTTCACCGGGTTCACATAAGAAAGCTGTTGTCTTGGCTCAAAGAAAGATTTTTTTTTTTGGACAAAATACCGGACCGAAAACCTCTCACGATTCACTGGTCACTAATTGGAATGTCACTCTGCAGTCAGCGCTAGGAGATATGAACACAACATAAGCACAAACACGTGTGCTCATTCTGCCTGTGTCCAAATTGAATCTCAAAAATGAAGCCCCGTGTCAGTAATTGATTTTACCACCTCGTTACAAATGCTTCGCGACAGCTAATTTACTTTTACAAGATTAAACAAGAGCATTATGGGGCGGTAAAAGCGTTTACACTGCCAGTACTGCTCCAGACTCTTCACTGGAAGTACATATGGGCTGAGTACGGGAGATTAATAGATTGTCGTCATAAATCTTTGAAGTACTATGGTGCATGTCAGTTTTGTTCATGCATATTTTGGAGGTAGGGTTAGTATCGGGAAAAAAAAGTGTTGAAAATCAGATACTAATCGATACTAAAACCAGTATTGAAAATAGATACTCAATTCAACAATTATCGATACAGAAAAAATCCCATAAACATGACAAAAATGTACCTCTCTTGAACAGTAAGTAATCTTGAACTTGATCAACACCAGAACCACATGGTAACTTGAAGAAAGCACTATTATTTTGTGCTGAAAATGACATTCTATTGTCTGTGATTTTTGTTTTTTCATCATTGTGGTATCGAAATTGGTACTGAGGACCAAGCCTTTACCTTAGTATCAAAACTGAGTTTGAAATTTTAGTATTGTGACAACACTATTTGGACAGATAAGTTGGTGTTAAAAATCCAAGTTCTTTTCATATACAATGCTTGTGGTTGGCAAGTTACTTGTATTTGTACTTGTTAGACAAACTTTATTGATCCATAAATGACATTACCAGGACCTTGGACACTGTCACTTGAAAAGATAACAGAACAACTATATGGTATAAACGATGTTGTATTTTCTACAAAGTTATAATCCAATTATACAATAACATCCCTAAACCAGAGAAACAACAGTAATGCAATAGAAGTTCTTTGGTGCAAATAAACATATCTGAATGGGTGTCAAAAACTATTTTTAAAGAATTTGGAATTGTTCGATACAATTGCTATTTATTGTATTTTTTTCTGCTAGTTTTGCTATTACTACTACTACTACTACTACTACTACTACTACTACTACTACTACTACTACTACTACTACTACTGTCCTCTATTCTAGTTTTTAAGGTCATGCTCCATTGTTTTCACAATAGACCTTCACTATAGTCTATGGTTTTATCCTTAAAGGGCCTGTATAATACTATTTTCTGATTTATGTTCTAATGTTGTTTCCTCATCTCAAACATACCTGGAGTTGTGTTTTGTTTCATTCACACATGTTTAACGCACAAACCCTGCATATTTAGGCTGAGTTCTTCTCTTAAACAGAAAACACTCTGTTCCACCTTGTGATGTCATGTGATAATACTATGTTCTTAAACTCCATACACCTTCACTAGAATCATTTGGATGATTTCAGCCCTGGAAATGCCAATCTCTACTGAACAAAAGGTAAAAAGGTAGCTGTTAACTTGAAAACTACCGCTTCATGAAATCACAAGGTGGAACAGAGAATTTTAAGCTTGGGAGATGTAGAGAGACTTATAATAAAGGATTACTCAAACATGTGTGAATGAAACAAAACGCAACTCCAGGTAGGTAACAGCATTACAACATGGTTTAAACCTAACAAGAGTCAATTTGGTGTAATATAGGATCTTTAAACTTTACCATTTCCTTCATTAGCAGTTTTAAAGGAAAACGTCTTTTACCGGTACTCCACACATCTTATTGTAAAGGCAGCTATTTGTGAATAAAATATTTATATTGTTGATATCACTATACTGTAAAAGGCTTCTTTGTAGAATAAAACCTGTGAGGGAGCAACTCCCAGAGACAGACAATATTATCCAATTACATACATTGTTGGACGAGAACCATGTGGAACAACAGCTTCTCTGTCATGGTTTAACAACAAAGCGAGAGACAGGACTAGACAGGACTAAGTGGGTGGGTTAAGAGATCATTCTGCAACACGTTCTTCACCCATGGTTCAAAATCAGGTCCAGGTCTCTAATGCTCTCAGGTTGTATTAGAATATCCCATCTGTTCAAAGGTAGCTGCTTCTGTGATTACTTCTGCAGAAGCTAACATCATACAGCTTTTGTGGCATCACCCCCTCTGTAGTGTTTGTGCATGCGTTTCCAGTACTCCTAATGGCTGACTTTGCCCGTCCTTACACTCTTGACCCCGATCCGAGCGCTTGTTATAATCGCGGCATTGATTGTAGCGTAGCCGTGCCGTAGCCGGGTGTGTGTGCGCGTCTCTGTGTGTGTTTTTGTGCGACCGCAGGAGACATTGATCTAATTAGAAGTCTTCATTAGTCAGCGCCAGAGTGCAGTGTCATGCTTAAGGAATGATGTCTCCACAGCACAACACAAAGCGCGGCCCTGTCTGAATCCCAAACAGGATGCTGCCTTCAGGGGCCCTGGGAGAGACGGCAATGCAGACAAAGAGCTGCTTCTTCGGCAATGTGTGGAGGCTTTCTTGGAATTGTTGTTAGTTAGAGTGTATAAATCTTCAGAGCAAAATAGATTGGCTATATAAGGCTAACCAATTTGTCAAAAAGTTTCCAAGTTAAATTATCTGGTGGTGAATAAAATGTCAATGGAAAAAGTAGCAGAAAGAATGTATCTCAAAACACATTGAGTCATTCCGTTAACAACATCTTAAAACCAACAAAACAATATAGACCCTTCCAGAGTTTGTAAATTGAACGCTTGGATTCTTAACGCTGATACTGTTCCACACGTTGGCTCTAATGCATGTCAAATGGTAGTAGTCGTAGCTGCAAGAGCTGAAAGTTTGTCAACTCTGTGTGCTAACTACAAAATTAGTGTTTTATTTATTGTATTTATTTAGTAAGTAGTGGGCTAGTAGAAGTAAACAGTCGCTATAATTACACAATGCTACGTCCTGCCAAGACGTGACATAATCGGCTATTTGGGGATCTCTAGGGTTTTCCCCCATGACCCACAAAGGCAGGACTGTACAGCTTATTTTAGCACAAAGTACTGATTTAAGAGACAAATTAGGCCTGTTTAAGGCCCATCCCAAATTTCTTATTTTAGGGCTATTTTTACTCAGCATGATTTTAATGAAAGTTAAAAATATAGCTAGCACTGAACCTTTGTCATTATCAAAATTCATGCATGATATGGGGCAGACTCTTTTTACACAACAGTGAAGATGTCATTTTTATGGATGGATTATGATAATGTTGTGTTAGCATGTAGTGTATGTTATAGCCTACATAATCTCTCTGCCTGTTTCTGTTGAATTTGTGATGCTTGTTGCCAATTCAGCCTGAAAGTTGCATCATTGTTGCTTGTCATTTTTTTCATGTATTTGCAACATTTTCATAGACGGCTTGCACTTCAGTATTGTGATGGTGCACAGACCTATGGTGCAAATATTATAGTTAAAAGTTCTGATTTAGACAGATTCTAGTTTAAAGAGGATGGTAAAGTAGTAGTGTTGTCACAATAATAAACTTTCAAATTTGATTTCGAAGGAATAAACTTGATACTCAAAATGTAGACAATAGAACGTCTTTTTCAACATTAAGTCATAGTGCTTTCTTTTATATTACCACGTGACCATATATCTGTGTTTATTTATTTTATTTGGTTGGGACATTGCGCGTTAATGAACAGACATGATTTAACATGAGCGTAAACACACCGGACTATAGCAAGGCTGATTTCCAAGGGCTGGGGTCACAAAAGGGTCAAAACAATAAAAAAAAAAATAAAAATTGCACACTACACTCATTGCACATTCCACACATTGCACATTCCACTCATTACACAGTTCCCATTATTGCACCATACAAGATATTGCACATTCCACTCACTGCACAGTTCCCATAGTTGCACATTACATTCATTGCACAGTTCCATTATTGCACCATACAAAATATTGCACATTCCATTCATAACACAGTCCTCATTATTTCAGTCAGTTTGCCCACACATTCAAGATATTTACATTGTAATCGTCAGTCATCCAGGTAGGTTCCATAGTGGTCCACAGCTTGGGAATAATGCCATTGAACGATAATGGCATTAGTAATGATGTTATTTTTGACCAGTAATGAGTAATCGAACATGAGTCTTTCCTCTGCTGTAACGCCATTATAGTTACTGTCAGTGTAACAGGGCTCGTTATTTTTTCTGTGAGTCTCAGCAGGTGACAGATCAGACCCAGCTCTCTCGTCTCATTCAGAAGAGCTGCAAACTTTTCCTTTGTTCTGGGAAGTAAACAAGACTGAGACGAGAGATTAGAGACAGGCCTTGTTTCAAGAAGCAGGTCTAACCCTGAAAAGAGGTCAACTTAGAGTTTTCAGTTTCACACAGAGTCAGTCACCATGGCAACTCACTCTGTGAACCTAACCTGGTCCAGAGCAGGTTTTATTCCTCTAACCGTGAGTTTAACCAGAGTCGGCTCCTGAAGGAGAGCTCTGATTGGACACTTTCACAGAACACTTCCCCATTCACAGAACTATAGGGACAGTTAAAACTAAGTTTAATGATGCATATTTAACTTTATAAAGTGAAGTTATTTTCCACTTTCATACATTTTATTTCAATTTCAAAATTTTAATACAAAACAATTTCCTGTTTATGATAACTTCTTAAATTGCTTTGGTTTACCAGCCTCATATCAAGAAAATAGATAATATAATAAATAATAAAAAGATAAGTGGAAGTGTAAAAACATATTTGTATTAAGTATTACTTAACTTCCCATTTTGATATCAAACTTGAATTTAACCTGTCCACTGTCACATGACTTCCTGTTCGTCTAAGATGGAAGCCTCCTCTGGTTTACTGTTGCCATGGTGAGTCCTCTTTTCGGGGATCCATTGATCGAGGCTTCTCTCCTCAGCTAAACTCAAAGTGAACAAACTGAGTGGTCTAACTCTGCTCCAAATCTGTTTTCTGAAACAGGAAACTCTGGGTTGGCTCTGTCTAAGTGGGATAACTCTGAGTCAGGAGTTAAACTCAGGGCTAGTTCAACCTGCTTTGTAAAATAAGGCCATAGTGATCAGCTAAAACAGAGATCTGTAAGAGTGACCAAGGTGACCAATCAGAAGCAGTGTTAGACGGCCGTAAAGACTTTCCTGACGTGTCATTGGTTTAGCGCTGACCAGCGGATGAATACTCGCTGTTTTCAACACATATGAGGAAATATGCCAATAGTTGTTGATTTTATGGAAGTATATCGTTATTTGGCGACTCCTACATGATGGGAGTACAAACAGACGTCTACAGTAGGAGTGTTGTATGTGTTCAGGGTTTACAAATTGCTAAAACGATGTCAGCGTTACGATAGTGGACACAGCCCTCTGCTCACTCTACTTTTCCTAAGTGCAGCTAATTTAATATCTGTTTGGCGGTTCACCTCTGGTTTTATAAGTGTATCAGTGCTGTCATGTAACACGATTATGTTTGTTATGTTCTGATATCAGTGCATTTGATAAATGTGCTGTTTGGACAGAGTCTGCTGTGTAAAAGGCCCAGTTGTTTGCCATATGTTGTTGTAACTGTAGGCATTGTGCTCTGTGGAGGAAAATAGCTTATAACTCTGACTCTGGGTGCATTTAGTGATTTGCAGGACATATAAGGCTGAATAGAGCTCATTTTTAGTTTAAAAACAGCTGGGGGTGTCTTTTTTAGGATTTAATATTTACTTTTTTTGGTAATTAGTTACTTTCATCACACAGTAACAGAGTTACTAATGCAATTGCTTTGGGGGAAAAGTAACGGGTAACTATAACCACTGGAGGTCCGTGGGCGTATATTATGGTCTTATACAGCTCAAGATCTAAAGCTATTCAGGAAAGGTTCATTTCTATCATGTGAATGTGACTTTTTCAGTATCGATACTTCAAATGAGTATCTAGATTCGATACCAGTTTTAATGTCAATTAGTATCTGATTTCAATACTTTTGATAACCCTATAAAGCAGTAACAACAAGTAGATCTCAGCCAAGTCATGGTTTAGTCCAGTATATGTTATGTCAGGCCATTTGGAAAATACCAACTGCACCTTGAGGCCATGAAACCCCATGTTTATGTGAAGATGTGTGATGTACTTTTTTCTTTTTCTATTTTCATGGTGCCCCTGATGCCCAAGATGAATTTCTTTATTTGGGGAGAATAAAAAGCTTGTCTTATCTTATACCAGTTTAGGAGTCCAGTAGTTGTACCAGTTTAGGTTCAGTAGACACCATATTTTCATTTCCCTGCCTTGAGGTTTAGTGGCACTAAACTCTAAATCCACTCGTATACTAAACTGTGTCTATGGCATTTTAATAGGATTATCTACTGTTTCATTTTAGCCTTGATAAGCCTTAGCCTTAGTGCAAACTCAGTAAAATTGCAGCTTTCTAGTCAAAAATCTAAGTTTGTGCTGACCTCCAGTGGCCTCTACAATTCCCAGTAGTTGGTGACATCACAAAAGATGGCCCTGATTACAGTGCAGGCCATGATGAGTGGATCCCAGAAAAGAGGATTCAACATGGCAACGGTAAACCAGCGGAGGCTTCCATCTTAGAAGGAAGTCATGTGACTGTGGACAGGTTCAGGTTTGATATTAAAATCAGATGTTAAGTAATACTTAAATACTTAAATGAATAATTAGTGGGATGCATAAAAACACATTATATTTTTTACACTTGTACTTTTGTAGCTCATTAAATACTATTTTAGAAACTTAAAATGAAGTAAAGTACAACCTCAAAGTAATTTTAAACCCCAATATTTTGCACAGGTTTGATTATTTGAGCATTTGTAGTGTAGTAACATAAACTGTACTTTTATACGCGACATTAAATACATTTATTAAGCAGTCAGGTGTGTTATATTATAAATTACAAATGGAAACAAAATGTGTAAACTAGAAAATAAATGTACTTAAAGTTAAAGTCTCATCATTAACTGTCCAATCAGAGCTCTCCTTCAGGAGCAGACTCTAGTTAAACTCAGGGTGAGAGGAATAAAACCTGCTCTGGACCAGGTTAGGTTCACAGAGTGAGTTGCCATGGTGACTGACTCAGGTTTTAGGTTAACCATCTCCGTGAAACAGAAAACTGTAAGTTGACAACTTTTCAGGGTTAACAAAGTCTGAGTTTGGCTTAACCCTGCTTCTTGAAACAAGGCCAGTATCTTCCGGAGCAAACTATCCATGAGTTTCAAGTAATGTCTACACAATCCTTATAACAAAAAAATTCAAGTCATGCAAAAAGTAACTGGAACTGGAAGTGTACAAGTTTAAAGTTGATGGGGAAACTAGACGACCTTGACAAAACCCTTGGATAACATACTAATTCCAAACAGAAATGCTGCACCTGCCCTGGAAATCAAACTCAGGACCTTCTTGCTGTGAGGCAAGACAGCTACCCACTCTGCCACTCTGCCTATGTGCAGTTTTGCTATCTTCAAATCATTATAGATCCTATGATTACCGTCTATCCCAACGCACGTATCCATCTTCTTTTCATCTAATTTACCCTCCATAAAAGTAAAATCTGTCTCTCTCTCCTCAGACATGTATTAATAATAGCTCTGTGTAATTAATGGCTTATTTTTTAAACCCTATACTTCCCTGCTCATGTATTTTTCACACTTTACACTTGTTCCATTAATTAGACTTTTTTTTTTTTTTTTCTGCAGACATGATCGCGCATACCAACCGCAACACACCAGGAGAGACAGCCCACCCCAGCCTGGATCATGAGTTACTGCGGCAGTGAAGGAGGAATCGGCCCGTAGTGGACTAGTGACACCTCCAGATCCTATTGACTAACCATGAGCGGCGAAGAAAGGCAGGGGACAGTGAAAAGTGCTTTTACGGTAACACGAATGCATTTTCATAGAACTACAAGCAAGTGAAAATGGCTATCAGTGTTGTGCCCATACTAAAATTTTACACTCGATTTCGATTCTAAAGAATAGGCTCGATACCGATTTTTTAGACAATATTGTAATTTTCAACACAAATGAAACTGTTCAGGAAAGGTCACATTTTATCCAGTTATGTGACTTTTCTTTTTTTGTTTTTCTTTTACATGATTGATACTTGAGTACCTCATTTTGACACTAGTTTTAGTGTTGATTAGTGTCTGTTTTTTGATACTATTGACAACCCTACTATCTATTTTCTTCATTTTAAATAATTTCAAAAGAGAAGGTTTTTTAATGCGCAATTAGTAACATAAATTATTATTTGGAGCAACGCCACCCCGTAGGGAAAAAGATAATTATTGAGTAGATTAGCACACAGCTTCGCTCAAATATAGCTGACAGATACCATGATTAGAAAAAGATTTATAATTTATTACAGTTATGTTAAGCTTGTTGAAACATAGGCAAGTCGATCGCAGTTCGTCTTCAATAACCATCAGGTTTCATCAGAATAGTCCATTTCATAAAGGGGGTCGACATCAACTCCACCATCCATAGCGAGAACTAAACATGTTACACCAGAGACAAAAAGGGAGGCTACAAAGATAAAAACATTCTAACCAGGCACAACTTTTACACATTTAGTCATAATTACAGCGGGGTCTACTGAACTATGGATGTTAGCTTACACGATGGGGAAAATCCGGCGCTGAACAGCCTTTTTGAGTGAACCCGTGTGCCAAATGGGTAAACAATAAGATTAATCTGGCCCACTCGCCGACGCTCGCAAACACTCTACCACTGGCCGCCCGCTTGACACCTGCAACGGCTATAGTGCGTCTGATCGCGTGAGTTTTGGCCGTAGACTGTATAAAGAAGTGGACTAAGCGAGTGTGACGTCACCCGCAGCGTTCGGCTTCAATCAAATGAAGCTCCGTCTGATCGCGTGAGTTTTGGCCGTAGACTGTATAAAGAAGTGGACTAAGCGAGTGTGACGTCACCCGCAGCGTTCGGCTTCAATCAAGTGAAGCTCATCGAGGCTAGAGCGGTTGCAGCAGCGAATTTGGAGCCGAGTTTCATAGCGACCGAAGAGCCAATTCGGAGCCAGGTAATGCTCCTTCCCACCACCCGCACCACTGGTTTAGTAGGGAGCAGGCGCTTAGCAACGCTTTAAGTCGAACCTGTTGCTAACGATAGCAGGAGCGGCCTCGTGGAAAGAAGGCGCCTGATTCGTCCGTTGTTAATGTTCATATCTTGATTTACAGACGAAATAAAAACACCAGGATCACGTAGAGCGGGTTAACGCGAACATTTTAAGACCAAAATGACAAGGCTCACTGCAGCAGTTATGGAGAGATGGGCGACAGTTTTTCAATGTAAAGTGAACCGAAGCCAGAGTCGATGGAGCCGGAAACGCGCCCGTGATCACTTCCTAATTGTCCTAATATGTCCATTTATATATACAGTCTATCCATCGCGTGCGCTATCAGGGGTGAGGTCAGGTCAGGGGAGGGGCCAATAGCTGGGCACGCTCAGCTCATCAGCGTTTACAACCCCACATCACTACACAGGGATTCCAGAAAAGTAAAAGTCGCACGAGAATAGTTAAAAGGCCTTTAATCACATGGCCGATTAATTGTAATGATCTGATATTTTGTTTTTAGTTCAGAGTTGACACCTTTCGTTGTTCTTGTAGCTCTTTATGTGTTGTTGTTGTTAAGGTAACCGCTTTTGTATGTGACACTCGGTTGCTATGCCGACAAGTTGATGTGATGATTCTATTTGTCCGTTACTGGTCTGTTTTGGGAGACTGGCTCTAGCGAGTTGAGTCTGCTGTTGTTTTGCTCTTGTTTTGGAGCGGGTTACGGCCTACAGTGTCCCTTGTTCAGAAAACAAACAACCAGAAGAAATTCGGTGTGTTTCCTTACACCGGAACGCTATAATAATAAGAAGAACAGAGGAAATATACACATTCATAAAAACAAGATGAAGTCCTCATTTAGACCAGGGTGTTCACATGCTTATAATTTCCGAATCCAGAAGGCTTCTCTTTGATTTAATTTCGGAAGTGTATCCCCCACCTCTCGCCAGTGATTTCACATTTTCAATACCTTCACAAAAATGTCAAGCCAAAAATGAGAATACCTTGTGGAATTTCAGTTCATTGCCTACCGCGCAAAGGCCACGGTACATTTTAGATTTTAACACATGGCACTTTAGATTGCTTTTGAATAATTGCTGTTTTTTCCAACTGACTGACTGAATTTTAATAGGAGCACAGTTAGATATTGCTCTATACAGATCCATTTTCTTCATGAAGCCTGATCTGGGATAAGGTGTCATTATGTGCCCATTAGCAGCGGTTCTGTTGCCGTGGCTATGCAAAGTACAGTTTGCTTCAGTATAAAAGGTGTTTTTAGAGTGTGATGTATAATAAAGTGCCTAATGTAACTTGTATTCTTTGATTTAAAGTCACAACAGAGTGGAATAGACCTGCTCTCTGCTTCTTCTAATTGAGCTACTAAGAACAATGCTATGCTAAGTGTGCTTTTATAGATAATCACTTCACGATTGGTGTTCAAATCACACAAGTGAATTTAAACCATAGACTGTATATACAAAGGGACATAGCTAGCCTGCTAGCCGCTGCGCCGAATAGGAAGTGAGCATGGGCGCACTTCCAGCTCCACCGACTCTGGCTCCAATTCACTTTCTATTGAAAAACTGTCGCCCTTCTCTCTGTAACTGCTGCTGTCAGGCTCATCATTTTGGTCTTAAAATGTTCGTATTGACCCGCTCTACATGATTCTGGTATTTTTATTTCGCTATTGTGTCGGTAAATGAAGATATGAACATTAATAACAGACAAATCAGGCACCATTTTTCTCTGAGGTTGGATCTGTTAAAATAAGTGAATAGGGTATTGCTGCTTAGAGCTTCCTTGAGTTGGATTAGTGGCCACTCTTTGGTACTACAAAGAAAAAATCCCTCCTGCCCAGAAAGGATTTTTCTTATAGAGCGCAATGTAATCACAAACTGCTCGTGTTCAGGCTCGGCTGACAGGGACTGACAGGGCACCTACAGCTTTCACAAAGGTCCAATTTTGCGGCGAATTTGACCTATTTTCAGATCATAAACTTTTCCTCAGCTCAAAATCCATCTGTTGTCTTAAAAACGCTTTTTAATCATTAGCTTTGGCTATGCTCTATGTCCGCTCTAGCTAAGCTCAAGCTCTGATTGGTTAGAGCGGTCACGTGGTACGACATGAACGAGCATGTAAGTAATGTGAACGAGCCCAACTGTCGTGAATGAGCCACAGGTTTAGAACATGGTTCAGAAGCTCCTGGAAGCATAAACATTATATTTTATATTTTATCATTTATCAACATCAACATTCAACATTATCAATTTATTTATTATTCCCTTGCCTCCTTCACGGCCACTCCGCTCTTGTCACGCAAGGTCTCATGGGCGGTAGGTCAACTGCGCATGGTCGATGGGCATCGACTTCAATGGGCGGCTGTGTTTATACCCCGAGGCTTGGGTTTCTCCTGCTAGTGTTAGCAACAGGTTTGACTGACAGCCTTGAGGGCCTGCTCCCGAGGCTTGGGTTTCTCCTGCTAGTGTTAGCAACAGGTTTGACTGACAGCCTTGCTAAGGGCCTGCTCCCTGCTAAACCAGCGGTGCAGGCGGGAAGGGGCGTTACCTTCAAAAGCCTCACTCCGGATTGGCTCTTTCGTTGCTATGATACTCGCGGTCAGAATTCCAAATGTGAAACTTGGCTCCAAATTTGCCTCTGTAACTTCTAGCCTCGATGAGCTTCATTTGACTAGAGCCAAACACTACAGGTGACATCACACTCGCTTAGTCCACTTCTTTATACAGTCTATGATTTAAACTGCTTTCGTTGCCACAAGGCTTGGTATAAAGACTACACCTAACTAGCCACCTACTGGTGAACTTTGGCTATCAATAAAAAATAACAACAATGTAATTCCTGCCACTGAAAACCCTAAGTGACTAGTCAATTCAAAATCCAAATCCATCTAAAATTTAAAAACAAGAAACTAACATTTCTTGTTTTGAAATTTGCCACACTTACCCGGAGTTTTGTTTTGTTTCATTCTCACGTTTGAGTAATCCTTTATTATTAGTAGTGGTAGTGGTGGTAGTTTTAAAGCTAAGCACTACTTTTAGCCTTAACTGAACTGCTTTACTCTACAATACACTACAATAACCTTAAATTGTTGCCTTTTGTTCAGTGAGTCTACAATATCTTCTGGTGCAACGAGAAGCGAAGAAGTATCAACAAACTCAGACAACAGCTGTGGCTTCAAAGTTAGGCTATTCCAGAGCTGCAAATTATTCAAATGATTCTAGTGATGGTGTACAGAGTCTAAAAACACAGTGGGACGGTTCTTGTATTATCACTTGCTGACATCACGAGGTGGAACCGAGTGTGTCAGTTTGAGAGAAGAACACAGCCTAAATATGTTAAATGGCCACATTTCCATAGAGCGCTTTTCCACCTTCAAGGTTCTCACCCATTCACACACACATTCACACACACACACTCCAGTGTACACAGACACTGGGGGCGAGGTGGCTTAAGTGTCTTGCTCAAGGACATTACGACAGCATTCATCTGTGGGGGCTGAAATCACACCGCCAGCCTGTGAGTCAGTGGATCTGACCGCTCACCCATCATCATCACCATCATCATCATCATCGAGAGCGGGATTCGAACCGCCAACCTTCGGATCAGTGGACAAACGCTCCAACTGAGCCACTGTCGCCCAATACAGGATTTGCAGGATTTGTGTGTTAAACGTGTGAATGAAACAAAACACATTTCCATATGTTTTTAAAGAGGAATATAACATAGGTAAAGATGTTAATATTTATATTTATTTATTTTTTATATTTTTTTAACAATATAAAGTAATTAAGTAACTCTACATATTATGGAAAATTCTTACAACACAGAAAAAACCTTTTACATTTTACATGGGAACAGAAAGTGCTGCATTAAATTCCACTATGACAGGGTATAAAGCTTATCACTTATTTCCCTGGTGCAGGCCTATCTGGCGGTGGTTCTGCTGTTGTCGCTGGTTCCCGGAGGTTTTCTGGGCGACGCCGGGTGCGGTAGGGGGGTTCTGGACGGGACGCGTTTGACCCGGGGGGACACTCATGTACACAGGCGCCTAAAGAGGGGCTGGATCTGGAAACAGCTGTTTGTCCCGGAGGAAGACCCCACACCGAGAGTCATTGGCCAGGTACGAGACCCACTCAGCACCGGGCGTCCTTCCACGTCCTTCATGGTAGACTGGGGTTTAAAAATGCATGGGTTCTGCCTCACTGTGAAGAATAGCAAGTCCCAAAAGTGATGTATCAATGTAACAGGACGAGAAATACAGTACAGCAGGTGGGAATGTAAAAGCGCCACTGGGAAAATACAAGGATATCAACAACAGAGTTTTTGTTCCATCTGACCTGTTCAAGTATAGACTTACAAATTCAGAGGGCATTTTTAATAGATTCTAGGCAACATTGAGTTATTATTATTGTTACTTTTACATCGGTATTACCAGCAGTGGATAGAGTAGCCAGAAATGTACTCAAGTAACAGTAATACTACTTCAAAATAATATTACTCAAGTAGAATTTCAATGTAGTGTTCCAAGAAGTTACTCAAGTAAGAGTAACTTAAATAGTACCTCTCGGGACGTAACATCTGATTTATAAATTGAATGTAACGTACTTGGAAGGACAAAATATTAAATCATGCACAAATCTGGTATTTTCAAAGGTCAGATACAAAAATGAGACAAACTAAATCATATCTGAAGGAGCGGTGCAAGAAACACAAATGTTCAAATCATTTCATATTGTCAACACTTTTGTCACTTGTAGACTTACTCCCAGTGGGTACTGTTACTTGAGTAAACATATTACTCAAGTAGGAATAAATGTATGCTGTTAGAAAAGTACTCTGAAAACTACAGTTTAAAAAAAAAAGTTACTCAAGTCAATGTAACTGAGTACTACCACCTCTTCCACCTCTGGAAATAGCAAGTCCCAAAAGTGATGTACCAATGTAACAGTACGACATACAGTACAGCAGGTGAGAATGTAAAAGTGCCACTGGGAAAATATAAGGATGTCAACAACAGACTTTTCGTTCCGTCTGACCTGTTCCGCTACAGTAGACTTACACATTCCGGTGGCACTGGCTAAGGTCAAATGATTATTTTTTATAGTATGGACCTCAACAGTGCCGCCCATTTCGAAGTCTGCTCAGATTTTCCATTCATTTTGTCCCATAGACTTTTCGAAAAATCCAAATATTAAAAGTTCAAAGGCATCACGGAACCAGCTATGTGGTAACTAATATCCATTTGAAGTCCAAAAAACATGTTTAAAATGCAACATTCGACGAAATGTTTTCGTAACTTCATGGTTTATAAAGTTTCAGAAATTGATTTTACATAAAATTCTAAGTTTTGTGGTCATTAGTTACCACTTCGCAGCCCTGAGCAAGCTTTCAGATATTTATTTATGCTTTCAGACATTTATTTATTTATTTATTTATTTATTTATTTATTTATTTTTGGAAAGTCTATGGGAAATCTGTTGAGCTCCATTGCTGCATTGTGTTAGCAATTTCAACATCAAATGTGTAGATTTCTTTCTCGTGTCATGCTTACACAGCAAGACTCAAGTCTAACTACGAAGTTATTTCAATTACAGTTTGGTTAAATGTTTTTTTTTTTTTTTTTTTTTATTTCTTTTTTTTTTTTCACTTCATTTTACACATTTATATGTGAACGGGCATAGTTTAAATTTAAGATAAGTTAATTTATGTAAACATGCGCATGTGGTACGTACATATTTGCATGTTTACGTATCACTTGCATCCACAAAGCTATAAAACAATATTATTTATTGTTGCCTAACACTGCGAAATGTTATTCAAAACCATCTGTCAGTAATGTATTTGCCTGGGATCCAGAATACACACTTCTCCAATACTTTACAAAGAATGAATAGTGAATCCCCGCGAGCTCAGATGGACATGACTGACCTGTCGTCTTGGCTCAGATTTGACCAAATCTGAAAAATATGACTGCTTACGAGAAAAAAATAAAGGCAAAAATATCGCAAGGGACTGAAAAACACTGTAGATTTCAGCAGAATCAATGAGCGAAGAACTAAACTCTGTTAATATGAGGTGTGAGAAATGTCATACTGTTTATAAATGAGAGATGACCATTGAGCTCCTTTGGTTGTGGCTCGAGACAGAGGGGCATGATGATCAGACTGATATCCATCTGTATGAAAAATACAGAGTGATATCATCCTGGATTTGCCAGGCACATAGTTTATATCAAGGGTGGGCAATTGTAGCACAATACAAATGGGTTTTATTATGAAAAAAGGTCGTCCCTTCTTCTATTCCCTTTGCAGCTTAAATCGGACTACGACAAGGGCGACTTCATCATCAAGTACATCCTGTCAGGAGAGGGCGCTGGTGAGGTGTTTGCCATAGACGAGTACACGGGAGAGATCAGGACTCTGCAGAAACTGGACCGAGAGGAGAAGGCGTTCTACATTCTCCAGGCTGAGGCCCTCAACCGTCTGTCGGAAGAACCGGTGGAACCTCAGTCCGAGTTCATCATCAAGGTGCAGGACATCAACGACAACGTGCCCCAGTTCCAGAACGAGCCCTATGTGTCCAATATCCCCGAGATGAGCCCTGTGGGTGAGTGGCATCCGTAGACACAATTGATACCTTTTAGTTGATGCCCTCAATGCCCCTTCGCAGGTGAAGCTAACTGGAAGCACTGCTCTGTCTAAACCTCTGTTTGTCAAGTTAGATTTTAATCAGCTTGTTTTCTTTATCTTAATTTATACAGGGGAACCTAATGACCACTTGGGCTCTCTTTTTCATGGGTGCCCTGTTTAAAATGCAATACAAACAGAAAAAAACATACAAAACAAATAAGTATACAAGACCATATAAAACCTTACAAACAGGTGCAGGTGTGTGTATAAAAATGTGTTACTAGATTATTAAATTGTAATTGTGTCATCAACGTATCCATTTTTGCTTTTCCTTGAAGTGTATTCCATTTTTGTGAAGCAAAACAGCTAAAAGCCCTCTTTCCCGTCTCGTTTTAACACAGTCTAATCAAAAAGAACTGACTTAGCTGGAACTACAACAGGTGAGCTCATTTGTGCTGTTAAACAAGTGTCTCAAATCACATTAGTCACAAGCCAGCTAGCAATAGCCAAATGCTTTTCCGTTGGTCACACTCATTGTTTTTGTTGAAAATCAAACACCTAAATGGGATCATGAACACTTATCGCAGGTCAGTGAAAATGTGTTGGCAAGGCAAGTTTATTTGTACAG
>KN482643.1:89400-113997 GCA_000787095.1 Periophthalmodon schlosseri | reverse complement strand
ATAATAATAATAATACATGTCCTGCTTTATTCCTCACTTTCTGTCTCATTTGATCAAACCTTTTTTGCTTTTCCATGTGTTTTGAATTTTTGTTATCACTTTTTCCTCAAATCAGAATTCATAGAATTCACACAGTCATATCTGAGTGGATAAATCAGTAGATCGTTTACTGTTCCTGACTAAATGAATATGATCCTTGTGTGGAGCGATCCCTCACCTCCTGTGTGTGTGCTGCAGGAGTGTCATCTGTAATGACCCGGACATGTCCCTGGTGCCCGTGGGCTTCCCCGTGGACACGTCCAAACTGCGCATTGAGAAGACGTCCATCCAGAGGGTCCCCAGTGAGGCCTTCAGCTCCCTGTGCAGCCTGGAGTTCCTGTGGCTGTCCTTTAACACGCTGTCCTCTGTAGCTGTGGACAGCTTCAGAGGGCTGCTGAGCCTGGAAGAGCTGCGGCTGGACGGGAACGATCTGAGTGTGTTTCCCTGGGAAAGTCTGCTGGACATGCCCAGCCTCAGACTGTTAGACCTGCATAACAACCAGCTCAGCTCCCTGCCCCCGGAGGCCACTGCCTACATCCGCAACCTCACCTACCTGGACCTGTCCAGCAACAGCCTGCTCACCCTGCCCCCCGAAGTGCTTAGCACCTGGCTGGCAGTGAGGCCCGCCCAGGGCCCGGAGAGCTCCAAAATGATACTGGGTAAGAGTGCAGTCTTCCTTTAGTTCATTAAAACTCATTCATAAGTCATCACATCAACAGCTGGACAGCACTGTTGCTAAGCGACCATCTGTGAATATAAGTAGCTCTGGATCATACTGATGATTAGAAATAAATCATGTCTACATGTTAGTGTTGAATGAGGGCAGATCAACTTAATAACCACATCACTCTCCTATGTGGACTTTTCATTCTGTTTGATTTGATAAACTCAGAAAATGCCTTGTCGTGACAGTGACAGTAAGCTCCGGTTTAAGAGCTGATGGGAGCAGATCACTGCACAGTTTCTTATTACAGATAGTGCATGGTCTGTTGTTGGGAGTAGGGACGGAACAATAAACAATCATTTTGCTTATTGGGATAAAAAAGGATAACAATAATCACTGTGGTACTTTTTGTATAATCGTGATAATCTCCAAAAAAAAAAAAAAAAAATGCTATTACACCACCTGAGCAGAAAGAAGCTAATGATCCAAGATGTCCTCGCCGAGGTCACTGCCGGTTTCACTTATGAACAAGTATAATTTTTTAATAGTTGTTTGAAAACGACACTTATTTTCTTATAAGATTTTGTTTGTCTTTTTAACTTAAGTACATGAAGTGTATAGTATAGATATTTGAATATATTCATGTTTCATTACATTTTTAAACCATTTTTTTTTTTTAATTATCATGATATTATTGTTAATTGCGATTATATTGGCCATCATAATTGTGACACAAATGTAAATCTCATCCTAAATCTCAATGGGAGTACTATCTGAGATGTAGGACGCATAACTGGACAAAATGGCCATCGGTGAAATGTGTGTGATATGTGTGTGATATGTGTGTGATATGTGTGTGATATGTGTGTGATATGTGTGTGATATGTGTGTGATACGTGTGTGATATGTGTGTGATATGTGTGTGATATGTGTACTCTTAGTAAGTATCTGATGTATTCATTCAATCTATTCACTCCTGAACATTCTTTTCATTTCCACATTTTCTGTGAAGAACCGCTACTCGAGTCATCACCATCCTCTTCATCTTCATCATGTCCATCCATCCTCTGCTCTACTCGTCCCTGGTGTAGTCATGAACAGGGGTACGGACTTTATGAATTAAATGTTAATCCTCTTACAGGATTAGCATGCAAGCATCCACACTGCCATCTGCAGACTGCTCTTTCACATTGTCCGCAGCTGGATGCTCTCCCTGCTCCTCTGAGCTGCCCTGTGCCCTTGCCCACAGGTCTCCATGACAACCCGTGGGTGTGTGACTGCCGACTGTACGAGCTGGTGCAGTTTCAGAAGTCTCCCAGCCTGTCTGTGGCGTTCATCGACACGCGGCTGCGCTGCTCTGCTCCAGAGAGTGTGTCGGGTGTCCTGTTCAGTGACGCTGAACTGCGTCAGTGCCAGCTGCCCCGTATCCACACTGCAGTGGCCCGAGTGCGCAGTGCCGTGGGCAACAGTGTGCTGCTCCGCTGTGGGACCCTCGGAGTGCCTATTCCAGACCTGAGCTGGCGCAGGGCCGATGGACGACCTCTCAACGGCACAGGTGAGTCTGAGTCTGCAGTTTGCCCTGCAGTTTCCACATCTACAGTCTGAGCTAAGATGCTTTTTAGAGCTGTTAATTAAAGAGAAAGCTGTGAGTGGATTGTACTGCCCTAAGTCTGACTGACAGCTGCTGCTGCTGCTGCTACACAGTTATGCAACATTGATCAGTACTGACTCAACATTGAATAATCACAAAGGACAGTTGTCTGATCAGATCGCGGGGCATAGAATTTCAACATATTACAACACCGAAACTGATAATTTGTGTTATTCCACTGGTAATGGAAATAATTAAGTAGCTGCATGTTACACACATAGACCATCCTAGATCTCATGTACCAACACAATGTGTTCTCCCCACAGTCCAGCAGGAAACATCTAAGGAGGGCATCACCTGGTCCATCCTCAGTGTGCCTGCAGTGTCCTACCAGGACTCGGGAAAGTACATCTGCAAAGCCTCAAACTACGCTGGGAACGCAGAGGCTGTCATCTCACTCGTTGTTACCAATTCAACCAAAGCAGATGGAAGCCAATCAAACAATGATAAAAAGACAAAGGTGAAGAAGTCTGGTCCGGTGGGCAAAGCCGCATACCAGGAGAAGCTGGTGGCCCGGTATGTGGTGCCCACCTCCACTGCGCCCACACTGCAGGCCATGCAGTCGGGTGTCCCTCTGGGGCTGGGCTCAGTGCTGTCTGTGGATAGTTACAGTGTAGCAGACCAGGCCACTCCTGTCCCTGTCACCACCTCCAATCCAGACACCCTACTAGAGCTGGAGAGGACCAACCTGAGCAACCTCTCTGCCAACACCTCCTCCCTCCAGCAGGACCCCGACAGGATGGTCAAAGGCGTCAAAGTGGTGGGGGACACGGACAATACCATTTCTTTGAACTGGAGAGCCCCTAAGGCCAAGAACACCACCTCCTTCAGTGTGCTGTATGCAGTCTTTGGAGAGAGGGACATGAGGAAGATCAACGTAGGAGCAGGACAGACGCGGGTGACCATTGACGGCTTGGTGCCCCGGACCAAGTACATCGCTTGCGTGTGCGTAAAGGGCCTCATCCCCAGAAAGGAGCAGTGTGTCATCTTCTCTACTGATGAGGCTGCCAGTGCTACAGGCACACAGAGGCTTATCAATGTCATTGTCATCACAGTGGCCTGTATCATCGCTGTCCCTCTCACAGTCATCGTGTGCTGCGGCGCCATCAAGAGGCGCATCAAGAAGTACTGGGGGAAGAAGTCCAAGGACATCCAGGACTCCTATGTGACCTTTGAGACTCTGTCCCCAGGCACTAAGGCCAAAGGGCTGGAGGGAGAGTATCTAAACAGACTAAATCCAGAGGAGTCCAACCGGCTGCTGTCGGCCCGCTCCAGTCTAGACTCTGAGGCCACGGCCAAGATCGAAGGACAGCCCAACGAGTACTTCTGCTGACATCATGCTCCAGCTCCGGCTCCGCAGCCCACACCCCACACGCACCCCCATCACCTGCCCCACCTGCACCTGAGCACCCACCAGCAGCACCCACATCACCAACACTCCAACCAGCAGAATGCCATCCCACACCCCTGTACGCTTCCACACCTGCAGCAGACCCACCAGCACCCACAGCTCCAGCACCAAACCTATCCCCACCCACCATGGCCTCCTGAAGTCAGCACCCCCAAAACACGCTCCCACACCCCTTTGCCCTGGGACAGCCCTCCCCCTGTCCCTCCTCGCTGGATCATGCCCTCCACACCACCTCAACAGAGGACCACCTTCTATCAGAGAGCATTTGCACGCTGCACCATCATGGAGATATCAGTGTAGAGAACTTTGCACCTCTATTGTCTGCTAGTCGCAACCTCTTGGATAAAATGTTCTACACGTACATTTTGAACCACATTAATGGTGTCTGACCTTGCTACAATCAAACCACAAAGCAGAAATGAAAGCTCACTACTCCATCTAGTGGTACAAAGTGAAATGCCAGACCATGCAGGATAACATTTGTGCTTGTTACTGATGATACTGTTTTCTGTAGTCAAATCCACCTTTCAAAAAAGACTATATAGAAATATATACCACTGTATTTTAAGCTAAAAGGTGTAACAACATAGCATAGAAAAAACTGAACCATCCAGTAAAATAACATTGTCTACACTGATGGTTGTGCGAGTATTGATTTTCTTAGCATGGCCAGCGCCCCCTGCCTCCTGATTTATGAAGGGCACTGAAAGAGCAGATCTAGATCACATGTGTTTTTGGACATATAGCTCCATGAGTGTGTGCCTCTGTATATATCTCTGTATAATATACATGTGTCATAGGTTCTGAGGAGATATACACACAGGCATGGTCACACTGCAGTGAGGAGAGAGCTGGAGCTGGAGAGAGCGACTCAACTATGACACTGTAAATACAGATCAAATCTAATGTATTTTTATTCTCTACACATTTTATGTTAGCCCCTGACCTGTGCTCTCAATGTACAAATATGTATTCTGTACATACACCAAGTTATGTCAAATCAAGTTTTCTATTAAATGTATAATAACCCAATTTATGCATTTATTCTGACTTTTGTTTCATGTTTTTGCAAACTCCAACGTGCAATTTTGGTCACTGATGCTTAGCATTTAAATTCTAATCCCAATTTTGAATAAATAAACACAAAAAAATAATAGACTGCAGAGACTTCCGCAACAAGTGAACACAAAGTCCCATCTCCACTGGGTCTTGTGGCTATAAAATCAGTGCTAGTCCTGCAGCAAATTTCAACAGACCTTTTCAAAAGGAGACAATTGTTTAAGTGCTTTTGTAATTCAATTGGCTCTGCGTTGTTGTACTCTCACATAACAGCACTAGATGCTATCTAGGTTACTGCGGTTTAAAGTGTTCCTTATATAGTTGTTATTACCACCTGGATGTTTGCCTCCCTACCATGATCGTTTGCTAAATGTCCCAACCCTCTTTCCCCCATTTTATGCCACAGCTGTCCTGTCCAATTAAGCCTTCGGACCAGAATATATATTTTAAAAAAAACAACTTATAATATCTGACAGAAAAAGCGCAATTTGATATTTTTTAAATATCAGACACTTTTCTTGAGCATGTCAACCCTTGTCCAATGTGTACTCCACTTTCCTGTCAAAGTAGCTCATCATTTGTGTGATTTGTGAAATCTGGAGGTTCCTGTCTGGTTACGTAACCTTGGTAGATTTGTGGGTCAGGGCAGCAGTCGGACAGTGCCGTGTTAATCATGATCTGGGGGAGAATTAGTGCCTCTTGTTTGGTCCACGGCACGGCATGGATTAAAAGTAATAGGCTTCTCCTGTCCGCCGCCTTGACATGTCTTGAGCGCGAATGTTGCCCTAAACTTTGGGCTTTTGGCTGGACTATGGACATATTGGGTTATTTATTCGTGATAGTTCTGGTTCAGATCCGTGCGTGTGCGGCATTCTCCCAGTGTTTGCGTGGGTGTAGCTGTGTAGAGGACCGACATGGAAGGTAAGGCTGCTCCAGTAATCTCAGAGTATTTTTAACCCTCTCACTGTGTCATTGAGAGACAATAAACAGGTCTACAGCAATATGGAGTTTATAAGAGGGTAAAGCTAACATTTAGTGCTTTAGTGCTGCTTTTTGTAACAATAAAGATTGAGTTTCACTGGTAAGGAAATGACTGAAGCTAGAAGGGAAGCTGGATCCACAAAAAACAGGATCACTGTGGATGACAAAATACCTTATATAAAAGTCCAGTTATTTCTAAATGATAATGCATATGTTTAGGAGACATTTAACAACAATGTACCTTGAATTTAATTTCAAAGTGTTAGAATTCTGAAAAATTAGGTCAGTATGGTAAAACAACAAAATAGCTTATTTCAGAGTGCCTTTCAAGGGAAACCAGCTAGGCCTATTTTACATTTGAATTCAATTTACTGTTTCAGATTGGAACCCCAAGAAAATAACGAATCTTGAATTTCCCATACTTCTCTCTTGCCTGCTCCAAGTGTAAAAACAGTTACTAATCCTAACATTCTTTTGCTGTAGGTCTCTCACTTGCATGGAGGACAGTTTGTTCAGGAGCATTCCAGATGAGCTGCCTGAGCGCCTGACTAAAGTGCGAATAGAAAAGTCCCACTTCACTGAGATCACACGTGGAGTCTTTTCAAGGAGCACAGCGTTAGAAAACCTGTGGCTCAACTTCAATGAAATCGCTCTAATCAACTCTAGAGGTCTGGAGGGATTGTCCAATCTGACCGAGCTGCGCCTGCAGGGGAACAAGTTGCGCTCTCTGCCATGGACCGCCTTCGAGGACACGCCCACTCTCAAGATCCTGGACCTGAAGCACAACCAACTGGATGTCCTTCCAGAGCACGCTCTCAAATATTTACCCGGGCTCACTTATTTAGACTTATCCTTCAATCAGCTTACGGTCATATCCAAGGAGGTCTTCCTCAACTGGCCCCTATATCAGAAGCTGCAGAGCCAGGAAGGGCTGGAGGGGGGAGCTGTGGGGCCCAATGTGATGTTAGCGCTGCACGACAACCCCTGGCTGTGCGACTGCCGCCTAAAAGGCTTTGTGGAGTTCACACGCTCCTTGAGCCCTCCCATTATTCTCATGAACTCTTACTTGAGCTGCTCCGGGCCGGACTTTAAGGCCGGACAGTTCTTCCATGAGGTGGATGTGCGCTCCTGCGTCAGCCCTGTAGTCAGCACTGCCACTGCCAACATGAGCCTGCCACAGGGCACCAATGTTACCCTGCAGTGCCTGGCCAAGGCGCGGCCCCAGGCCTCACTGTGGTGGACATATGGACTCAAGATAATCAGAGGATTTCATGGTGAGAGCCAGTCACACCCAGCACAGACACATCAAGAGGGTTTAATCACAGAGCTGAGTCCTCCAGTGAACATAAAGCTCCACATCTACATAAACACATGTATAATTACCATAGTGTGTGCGTGTGCATGTGAACTTGATTAAGACTAAGAGATTACAGAGGACTGTAGTCTAATGAATGAAAGTGTGGTTCACTATGTAACGTGCCCAACTCTGCATCCCTCCGCCTGACCTTTCCCTGCTCTCACATGTAGTATACAGCCCAGCGACAGTGACGCAGTGTGAACGAATCATCTGATTCATTAGTAAAACAAAATGATACTTGAGCTCTATAATGGTTCAGGGAATATAATCCTTTGCTACACAACAATCACTGCTGTTTTGGACACCTTAGCATTTATATTTTCAGTTTTATTACTTAAAATAATGCGCATATAGTTGTTTTCAAATCTGGTTACTCTCTTCAGAAACAGAATCTTGAATCTTCTGGCTATAGTTTTGACAGTGAGAGTTGCAAACATTCTCATTTTTACCTGCAGAGTTCCAAGAGCGGGTAGATGAGGACACTGTTCGCTCCTACCTGGTGATCCCCTCTCTTCACGTGTCCGACCGAGGCCTCTACACCTGCACTGCCGTCAACTACATGGGCAACTCCTCCGCCACCATCCAACTGGACATCCAGACTCCTCAGGGCTCCACTGCCCAGTCCCCACGAAGAGATGTGGCTCCGCCCCCTTCTGCTGAGGAAAACGTCTACATCGACATCCGCATCGCCAAACAAACCGTACGGGGCATATCCATCGAGTGGTATGCTGCTTTAGAACATGCCGATCAGACTTGGTTCACTCTTCACTTTGGGCGCATTGACCAAAAGAAAGAAGCCATTTTTATCGGCCCGGGAATCCACTCTTACACGGTTAACGACTTGCTACCCGCTACCAAATACGAAATTTGTGTCACCCTAAAAAATCAAAATCCACGACCTGGCCAGTGTATTGTGTTTGTGACAGGAAGTGACATCACAGAGATGGAACAGCGGGAGAGGCTGATTCACATAGTGGTGATAGTGTTAGCCATGGTTCTAGCAGTGCCCATAGGGATGTATGCGTGCACTACGGACACTAAATTAGCATGCGTGGAGAGAATTCTTAGCTCGTGGAAGAACAGGAGAGCGAGCAGGACCTCGGGGGAGGAGAGGGAGAGGCAGGGGACATTCGACAGTCTGCAGGCAGCCAGCGACGAGGGCCTGGTCAATAAGGACTCCAGTGAAGACCGCAAGGTGAGGAGGAGGTCAGAGGACAGGTCGCACAAAGGCAGGCTCAGTGCTCAGCTCTACTGAACTCTTTTCAAATATGAGTGTGACTGTCTTGTTGTCTGGGGATCTGCAAAGTAAGATCCTGTATCAGATGTTTTTCATATAGCAGGCTAAAGTAAAAAGTTTTGCTCTGTGCTGTCTGCATCTGATTACTGTGTTTTTATTCACCATTAACCCAGAAGTAAGCTGGTGTGCTGTTAGCAAGCTAGTTGTTGTTAGCAGTGCCGTGATGTGAACAGTTGGTCAAATTGACCAAATGACCAAAATACAACACAACCTGTGCATTTTGGAGCAAACTGTTCTGCCAGCCATTCCCCTTAGACCAGTCCTGTGTGTGATCACGTGTAGAGGTGGTGACACAGACGTTTTCTGTCTTAATGCTGTGTTCCTCTGTTCTAGGCCCAGGAGGTGTGATAGTGGACATAAAGTGCTGGCTCCAGTGCTAGGCCACACCCTCAGCTCATCTCTGAACTCTCTGTAACATATAACATCACAGCTGACTGTGTCACACTTACATACAGAGTTCTGCTAAACAACTGTTTTTTAATAAAATAATAAACGCTATGATCTCTATGAAGAAAATAGGTTTAAAGGGGACATATTTTGATATATTAAATCAGCTTTAATGAGCTTCTGACCATGGTGTTTCTGCATCATAAGCTTACTCAAAGTTGTATTTTGGATGCCGGACCAGGCAGTCCCTCCTACTTTCTGTTTGGATGCACAAGGGTCTGGATCCATTAAGTGCGTCAAACAACCGTCCTTACCTGGGACGGGCAAATAACAGCCTTATGTGTAGCATCTCCTCTGGAATATTCTTGCATCAGTCAAAACAACATACCGTATATTACTTCTTCTTGGAAACTAAAATAACTGGTTCCAATAAGTCAGTTTAAATTAATGGTAAAAGGTTTAGGAATGAGATCTATGGTTTTGTTTTAACTAACAAATTCTTGTGATTGTCTAACTGTTTGCTGATGTACTGTTGGATCTATGCTGCTGTGTTGGCCAGGACTCCCTTGAAAAAGAGATCATTAACCTCAATGGGACTTTCCTGGTTAAATGAAGGTTTTACCTCTGATACATAAGAGTTTAGTGTTTGTTCATTCTGCAGAAACTCGTGCTGTTACTCAGTCATCTGTGTTATTTATTTATTTTACTGTTAAACTGCCATTTTTGTTTTGACACAAACGTGTTTCTCTGATTGGTTAATCCGCCAAAACATCATTAGATTGATCAGTGCATGTTTGAGTAATCCAGTAATGTCCAGTATTTGAAACACGTAAATTATCATTTGCTGCTTGTTATGGGGCTCTTAGCTCTGCAGTTTGGAACAGGAAGTCAATGAACCCGCTTCTATTATAAAACCACTTTAGATGAATATTGTGGTTTCAGCAAAATGTAAAATGATCCATGCATGTTACAGCTTGATAGTAACCACCTCAAAAAGCATAAAGCAGTAGTGAAAAATAAATCAATACAAATCCAAGCCTTCAAAAAAAGGTGTCGTTTTCATGGCAACAGGCAATAAAACATACTTTGTTTAAAATGGTGTTCACAGTTTCTTGTCTTTCCATTATCATTTCTTTAAACATTGTTAAATAAGTGTTGAAAGGTATAAATAAAGACTTTAATTGTTCATTTTCGGACACAGCTTAAAAATGGAATATTACACTTCTATGTGGTACTAATATTTAACGCATAACATATATAGATAACCATGTTACCTTTTTATTGTTTTGAAAATGCTAAATGCAACAACGTTAAGATGTTTAATAAAAACCTCTTTTCCACTGGCATGGTTCGCTCAGGGCCACCATGGAGTGGGTCAGTTTGGGGTTGTGTTTTCATGCTCCGGGCACGGCTCCGGGTCAAGGGCAATCCACACAAGAGCGACTGAAAAACTGCCCAAAACCCACGGACCGTATGACTTGGCTGGATTTTCTACTGTATTTAGAAAAGTAGCGCTCCTCCAGTGACATAGGCCCGCCCCCTCACCCCCCCGTCTCTCACACACAAAAGTTCCACAGAGCGCAGATGGCTTTGGATATCAAGATTTGTCACCAAAATTCAGGACTATCAATAGGATTATTCTAAACTCTCAGGTCTTAAAAAACACCCAGTTCCACAGGAAAACCGTGTACCTGGCAACCCTGAACCAAGCCTTAGCTAAAGCGATCCAGGAGCCGTACCGCGCTGGCCCCCTCCACTTTGGACCCCTCAAATGAGGTGGTGTGGTTTACTTTAGACAGTGGAGACACTTGCAGCCTGTACCAATCCACTCCTAAGAGAACAAGTGGAAACGAGGCTTAAGTTTCATTTTTGTTTTTGATGCTCTGAGTCCCCCTCCCTTTGCTCACTCCCCTTCAGAGAGACATATCACAATACAGTTGACGTGCATCCTGCTAATGAAACAACTGCGCATTGCATCAGGTTTGTGAAGTTGTAGAGTATTGTTTTGTATCATGCTTTTCTATATTTATGGAGAATTGTTGTGTGGGAGCGTGGGTGATGTTGGTTTGTGGGCTGAGTCTTGGACCAAATCGTAAGGAGGGTTTGAATACGGCCTGGGAGAGATCACTAAATACTCACACATGCATGGATGACACCTAAAACCTCTTCAGGCATGTTTTTGAAAAGGGAATGCTATAACATGCTAGAAAAAAAAATCGATTTTGCATACCTACTCTTTAAATTCCATGACTGTTCCAAATAAATGCACATTTTAAATAATCTATCAAACTGATTTACAAATTATAACTGTGTGTTTTGGATAAGGGAATCGAGTTGAGATTTAGTCATTAGCGCGTCTTTGTGTCTGCTCTTTAATAGATGCTGCCAGATTACACAAAGCTGCCGTTTCAATGATGCACATTAACAACAGCATATGCTTAAGCCTCCCTGCGTCACTGCACACGGGCGTCACATCTTATACATGTGTCTCTCTAAGCACAACGCGTCACTCTGGATCTAACCGCTCAAACAGACAGCTTAGCGCTCACACCGGACACCGCGCCATTGTTCATTTGACATAATACCACAACAACCCCCCCCCCCCCGATCCTCCTTGATTGGTTTGTATTATTAACGTTGACCCGGTGAGCATTTTCTGAACCACATCTGCTCTTTGGGGATTGAGGCTGGTCTTGGTTGTAATCCCTCTGTGTAAGACAATGGTTAAGTTGGTAGTTGCAATACATGATATACCTGCCCATGATCTATGTATTACACAGTCTTCTTCTATTTACATCCTTTGTGTTCATAAAAGTACACATTTTAAGTAGAAATACAATTTTTTCATTTTTTTGAGTTACACTAAAGGTGCACTTTGTAACTTTTCTGGTTGTCTGTATGTATATATTATTGCTTTGCTTGAAATGTTACACAGTATGGCATTAATCTTGCTTTTATTCAACTACATGTGGTTAACTGCTAAAATAAATACCTTCAAAAACATGCATTTTTACTGTGAACAGGCTCGCCTCTTCACCGATCTGACCTGTAACTTAGCCTAGAGGCGTCACTTGACTATTTTGACTCTAGTTGTCCGTCCTCCTTAACTTTTGACTGGTGTTAGGCACTGGGGGTGTAGACAACCTGCACAGTGGCACCAAATTACCATCAATTACTATTATCAGCATGGCTATTTGCAACATGACAGTAAAAGGTATAGATATTGTAATGACGTGATATTTTGTGTTTAGTTCAGAATCGACACCTTTTGTTGTTCTTGTAACTGTCTATGTGTTGTTGTTAAAGTAACTGCTTTTGTATGCGACACTTGGTTGCCATGCCGACAAGCTGATGTGAAGGTTCTGCAGGCTGTTTTGGAGACTGGCCCTAGCGAGTGGGGACTGCTGTTGCTTCAGAAAATACACAACCAGAAAAAATCAGCATGTTTCCTAATACCAGAACACTACTTTGTTTGTCTCTATGTATAAATTTGACTTCATCAACAACATGGAATATACTGTTTGTACAGAAATGCAATTCAATCTGTCTTAAATTTCAGCATCCACTGGCATTTCAGATGGTCAAATAAGGATAATCCCAGTCCTGTCTGCGTCATCATAACTAATATGCCACACACACGCTCCAGCCAAACTCATAGAGGTTTGGGCACTGGGACTTTGGTGGGGCGCCAACGGTTCAATATTGCAAAAAGAAAAACAAATTAGTCCCTAGATTAGAGACACGGTAATCTGCAAAATTTCGTGTTTTATGTAACACACGATTGACATGCGATTAAAGAACAAGCTCTCTTACTGTCTTAAAGGGCCCCTGTTCTGTTATAATGTTGTTGTCTGTTCCACCTTGTGATGTCATGTGGTAATACAGGCACTCAACTGTGTTTTTAAACTCCATACACCTTCACTAGAATCATTTGGATCATTTCAGCCCTGGAATTGCCAATGTCTACTGAACTAAAGATGTTAACTTGAAAACTGCAGCTTCATTAATCACATGGTACTTGAAAACTGCAGCTTCATTACATCACATGGTAGAACAGAGCATTTTGAGCTTTGGGGATGTAGACAGACTAATAATAAAGGATTACTCAGACATGTGTGAATGAAACACAACACAACTCCAGATATGTTTTTGAGGAGGTAACAACATGTCTTAAAACTCACAAGAGTCAATTTTGCGTAATATAGGACCTTTAAAAATGTGAAAAACAGAACTAGTTCATTTTGAAGATTTGCAGTGGTCCAAAGTTATTCCTCACTTACCTTACACATTTTGAGCATCCTAATTACTCAACGCAATGAGTTTATAAGTGATTTTCACAACTCTCAGAGACCAGAGCAGAGTTTTGTCATCACAGTAAAGCTAACAACAACCAGCATGCTAACACACACTTCCTGATCATTGGACAATAAAATGCTTTATTTTAGATGCATACAGCACACAGTGGACATATTTTGACCCAAAGTGCTTATACAATATATCTGTATAGGGGCAAGACGTTTAGCTCAAATACCTTTTATGACCTGCCATGTTTTTGAAAAGAATTTGAAGCTTGATCAAAATGGTACATTTGTTGATTGATTTTACATTTGGTGACAACTTAGTTTCCAGAAATAAGACTATATTGTTGGCCTCTATGTACACTGTTATATGTGTGTCAAATGGCAGCATTTGATTTCAGTGGATTTATTTTTCCAAATATAGCTCCATCAGCTTATCACATGTATTTTATGCTATTGACATAAAACTTAAGTCTTTATATTTTGTGCACATGCCATTATTTCTATGAGAGATCTTTTAAGGGAGCGTTCACACGCAGAATCACCTCATCAAAAGCAGGACTAAAATCAAACTAAACTCAGACATTTGGACTAGACCAGGACTAAAATGGGACTTGAACAGGACCAAACCAAGTCTATAACGGGGCTAACACTAGTACAATACTTAAACCATATGCATAGCCAAACCTAAACACACAATGCAATTTATCTTTTAAAGGTTTCCTTTATGCTAACTATGCTTTTTTGACATGCTAATATTGGGCCTTTCCATTTCATTTTATGATACTCTACACCAGGGGTCACCAACCTTTTTGAAACTGAGAGCTACTTCATGGGAACTGAGTCATACGAAGGCCTACCAGTTTAAAACGCTCTTCTGAAATAACACATTTGCTCAATTTGCCTTTAATTATACATTATTAATAATGATTAATGATAATCATCTATGTGAAGACACTGATCACGTTAATGATTTCTGACAATAATTATCAACAATAACAGCAAGGTGGGAAACAAATATCAATATTCAGCACTTTAACTTTATTAATCTCAGCAATTGAATTTAAATTTTCAGATGACACTTACATCGCTACATCTGCACTTTAACTTTATTAATCTCAGTAATTGAATTTAAATTTTCAGATGACACTTACATCACTACATCTCGTAGGAAAAATGTCCCATTTTCACTATCCACTGACAAACCTTTTTAACAAAACATGAACTATGTTGCATCATGTTTCAAAAAGTTATCAAATGTGTAATGTTAAAGAAAAATCAACTTACATATTTTTAAATAAATCTCGGTTGCTTTTTGTGACTTTTTCGCCGGTCTCATGACAAAAGACTGTTGCTTACCCAAAGCTGCTTTTAGCTCACGGGCTTTTTTTGCCCATAGTCCGCTTCCCGGTGTGTAGTTAGCATGGTATTAGCATGGTATTAGCATGGTAGCTTTTGTGACACGTAGTGAAGCGTTTTTCCACATTGTGCCGCTTTGCCGTCGCCACAATCGCCCCGCAAATGAGACACACGCACGTTTCTTTTACAGTCGTAAAAAAGAACTCTTCTTCCCATTCGTTGTGATAGTGATACATTTTCTTTCTTTTTTCTGCCATGTTTTTGCATCCAGTGCGCATCTTCGCAGCGCCCGCGTGCTTACTATCCACGAGCACTAGTTTTGTCACACGGACAATACTAACATTTGAACTAGAGTAGGTTAGAGTTCACCTTAACTTATCTAAATTTCTAATTTATTTATATTTTTAAGATATTGTCATTTTTAAATCTATATAAATGCAAGGGTGATTAAAAAAAAATAGCAACAGAATAAAATTAAATTTTAGATGCAGCTCACTATTGAGTTGTGCTATTTTTAGAACTGGCCTGCGGGCGACTCATGCAGTCCTTGGGGGCGACCTGGTGCCCGTGGGCACCGTGTTGGTGACCCCTGCTCTACGCCCTCCACTGTTACCAGTAGGGGGAGACAGGCACCTAATCCAGTCATTCAAAAGGAAAGTGAAAGAACCAATCCCTTAAAACACATTTTCCAAATCCGAACAAACACCTTATCTGAAGGTATAAAACGTTAAAATACCAATGCAATGATCTCCTAACGCCTAAATAAAGCATGGCATGGAAGTTTTCATTTATACCAAGCAATTTCATGTCTTTCTCCAGCAGGTGCCAGTAGGCAGAAGATTTCAAGTGTCTTCAGGAGGCGCTAATCTTTGCCCTTTAACCTTCATCCCTGTCTGACTCAGAAAAGTATACAGTAATCCAATAATCAAAACATGTGCAGTAAAGCTAGTCACATGTTCACTGTTCAAATTACTCCAACAACAAAATGACAGAAAATTAAAAATGAATTTATTGGTTAGAAAATACATCTGATTGTGAACAGAAACAGCTTCACCAGCACCAATGTAAACAACCCACAATCTCTGTATACACTGCAAAAAAGAAAATAGCAAACTGTTCAAGTTAATTATATTTGAAATAAAAGTAAAAAGTTAAAGTGTTCATGTAGTGATACTGATTTAAAAATTATATAGATTTTGGTCATCAGTAACAATACAAATCAATTTCTTAAGAATTTTGAGTATTTATTTTTGTTTGCTCAAAGCCGAAGCTTGAACTCGAAAACTTTAGTCAGGATGTTACCACGAACATGGTAAAAAATAACCCCTCAAATCATATGAAAAGTACTTTTTACTTTTCAGTCCAGTCCAAAAATGTAGTGGAGTAGAAAGTACAGATACCTGCTCTCAAATGTAGTGAAGTAAAAGCAAAAAGTATCCACTGTAAAATCTACTTAAGTAAAGTACAGATACCTACAAACTTTACTACTTTTACTTTGTCACATTTCATCACTGGTTTTAACCCAATTGGAAATACCATAAAACAAGTCAAATGTACAGACCTACTGAAAACTAAACAGATAACATTTTCAGTTCTAGTGATTTTGTCAACGTTCCTTTATTGCAGTGTTACTCAACTGTCTTTTACACCTGCGCAGTGGGATTACGGCTCGCCTTCCTCCTAACGCGCTCCCTGCACTTCCCCTCCGCGGAGCTGATCTCTTTACTCAGTTCAAGTGTCAAGAAAATCTCTGGTAAGAAGCTTGGGCTGATCCTAAATAAAACGTCTCACTTGTTCAGATCTGAATGAGTTCCCAGCAAGGATTCTGTAAAAGTCGCCTCTCTGTCAGTAAACACGCGGATTATGCTTATATATATTTTACAAGGCATTTACACGATAGAAGACCAAAGCTGCCATAATAAATGTTGTCTTCAATGAAAAATACTGTTATATGTTCTGTTTTGTTTCTTTTTCCTATGAATTCCAACATAAGTTTGTTAAATGATAACCAATTGCATGGATGTAGCAATGTAATAGTTACGGCAAACAATTTAGCCATCCATTATGGACAAAACACAAGTTGTCATGTATTTACCTGACTCTACTTAAAAAAAAATGTATGTGTATTTCTGGCTACATTCAATAACCAGCATATATATCTTAAAGTGTTAATTAATTTACATTTAAAGGGCCCATATTACGCAATTTTATGATATATGTTATAATGTGGTTTCCTCATCAAAAACATAGCTGGAGTTGTGTTTTTTTTTTATCACACAATAAACACACAAACCCTGCATATTTAGGCTGAGTTCTTCTCTCCAATGGAAAACACTCTGCTCCACCTTGTGATGTCATGCTGTAAAACAGGAAGTGCTTCACTGTGTTTTTAAACTCCATACACCTTCACTAGAATCATTTGGGTGAGTTGAGCCACGGTATTGACAATCTCTACTGAACTAAAGGTAAAAGGCAACTGTTAACTTGAAAACTACCACTATATGACATCACAAGGTGGAACAGAGCATTTTGAACTTTGGAGATGTAGACAGATTAATAATAAAGAGTTACTCAAACATGTGTGAATGAAACAAAACACAACTCCAGGTATGTTTTTGATGAGGTAACAACATTATAACATGGCTTAAAGCTCACAGAAATCCATTTTGTGCAATTCAAGTTATTTTAAACTAGACAGGTATATATTTCTTGCAGTATTTATTATGGCAGTTTTAGACCTTTATTATTACACATAAATCACTTTATTGATAATTTAACCGTTTCTGCTCCAGTCTTAGTTTGAGCTCCGACACCAGCGCCTTGTTCACAGTGTCCTGCCGGGTCATGGCTGGCTTCTTGCGGGGTTTGGGCACCACGTGGGCGGACACGGTTGGCACGGTCCACTGCCTGTCCCTGGTGAAGCTAGGCGGAGGGGGAGGAGGGAGCGACGGAGCGCAGGGCGGTGGAGGAGGGGGCCATATCCTCACTCCGTTACTGACGTTGTTGTTGTAGTTCACGTTCTCAGCTACAGTCTCCGGTTCGTGCTCTGCTTCGTCCACTTTGAACTTGTCTGGATCTTGTCTCTTGAAGGGGCTGTTGATCCACGGTTTCTGCGGCTGCGTTTTTCTCCTGCGTATTCGCCGGTTGGGAATGATACGGTTGGATTTCTTGTTACGCATGAACATTACAGTGGAGATGAGGACCGTGACTATGACCATGAGGCAGATGGCACCGCCCAACATGCCGAGCACGTGCAACGGCTTGTTCCTACTCTGCATTATCATGGTGGACAAGGGCCCCCCACTCAGTTTGGTCTGTAAAAGAGCACAAGGAGAGTTCACGTCCATGGGAGTGAAGTCAAACGTGCAAATAGTAAAGTATATTTTTAGCTAACACCAAAAATACACGCTGGTTTACGTATTTTTGCATTGCCAGTTTTGATGATGACGTCTAGTTTTAGCGTGTCAAGATCAGAAAGGTTGACGATGAAACCTTTGCTGAGACTATACAGCTAATTAAAATAAAAAGATAGTTTACAATATGCTTAAAAGTTGGTCAATCATTAGGCCTCACATTCTATAATTTGGTTATTTAAAAATAACTTATTCATCAAATTTAATAAAATAAAATAAAATAAAAGATTGTGCTCCAGTACTCCTTTACAGACCCTACACATTTAAATTTCTTTACAGTAATTTTACAAAATCCTTACATAGTATAAATTGAAAGATGTAAAACGTAAATCGCTGCACTTGTAACGGTAAACAGCAGGTTAGCGTAGTGCTGTGACCTCATGGCTACGTCACAGGCCTCCGTGCAATCTTTCTGATCTTGCTCTTTGGTTTCACGCGGGACTTTTTCACAGAGTTCCAGTAAATAAGAGTGGAAATCAAGATGGTCAGAGCCACAGCAAACGAGACTACGGTCAGACAGAGGCCAAACACTTTGCTGGGACGTTTCTTTAGGCTCAGGAAGTACGAGTAAAACTGGGATTTGACCTGCAACAGGACAAGTGGATTTGGGTAAGACACTTTTCAAAAGCTACATGTTAAATGACTCATTACGTATCAGAGGTTAAAAAATTTCAGTGTGTTATTAACAGGCTATGTGGTTACTTGTAGTAGTAATATTAGCTTTTGCTCCGCTAGCTGTTAGCTTCTTTGTTCTTGTGCTAGCTCTATGTCAAATTTGTTTCTACTGAAGGTTTCTGTATAGTCTTTATATATTTATTGGGAAATTGTTGCTAATTTAAGTAAAAGCATCTTTCTTGTTTTGTAAACCACTTGCGCACTACAATAGACTAGCAAAAATAGCTAACATTCCCTGTTTTTTTTTTTTTTAATTTTTGTTCAGTGTTTAGTCCCCAGAATTATAATATATTCCCTCTAGCCTGGCTCTAAAAATGTAAAATATAAAACAATATGCGAACAGCTGTTTACATTAAATTGATAAGTTAAAAAAGGCTCTTCTTAACAGATTTGTAGCCTTATATTTTTACTGTTTGCAGTATTGTATTTTATTGTCTTTATCTGAACACCCTTTTTGTATCTTAACTCTATTCAAAGTATTTCTAATATTTAAGCTATTTATCTACATTTTTGATTGCATATTTCTATGCTCTTGCTATTCTTGAGCTTTACGTTGCAACACTGGAATTTCCCCATTGTCTGACAAATAAATGTTCTCTTATCTAATCTTTTTTTATTGCCTAGCGTTATTAAAGGTACAGTATGTAACTTTCTGGGGGTGTTTTGTCACCTGGATGATTCCATGGAAATAGAAAGTTAAAACCATACTTGGAAACATTCTCCATGGAGATGGATACGTTTTATGCCATACTATGGAATATTATAGCCAAAGGAACGACATTTCCATGGATACAAGCAGGATGAGGCCCCCCTTCAGGCCAAATAAGAGTCAGGTTTGTGGAGATGCAATAAACACAACCAAAATGAAAAAGCATACTTTTACTTTAGTCTATTCTCCTGGTTAAAAAGTTACCTACTCTGACTTTAACCAGAGATCTAAGTGGTTTCATTTTTGTAACTTACTGCCTCTGTGATGTCGATCTTGACCACTGCGGTTGTACTAAAAGACGGCTGTCCCCTGTCCCGCGCCTGCACCACCAGAGACCAGCTGTAGTCGCGCTTGTTGGTGATGTTCTGGATGATCGCCAGTGACTTGATGTAGGACTTGAGGTTGATCTCTCCAGTGTCTGCGTTGATGTCAAAAATGTTCGGGTCGGGTTCGGCCTTCATGATTGTGTACTCGATCACGTTGTTGGGTATTTCTGCATCGTCATCAACAGCCTATGGAAAAGATAAGATGAGATCCATGTGGAGGAAAGTTAGAAAAAGTGCACATTGATCAAAATGGAAACTAAACAAAAAAACACACACACTTTACACTATCATTTAAGTTGAAGCATTTTGGATGCATGAATAAGTGGGAGGCTTTAAACACCCATCTGAACAGCTCAAATCAGGTTTGTGGAAATGCAAAACCGCTTACAGTAAGGACACATGTTCTACATTTCTTCACTAATCTTTTATGTCTCTTTATACAAAAGTAAACGTGTATTTGGTCAACGATATTTTTAACAAAGCATTTAATTGTAAATATTTTAAACAAAGTACAATGGTTGTTACTCATTGTATCTCAGCCTTTAATCTGTTCCACCTGGCACTGGGCTTTGACACTCCACAAAGATAAACAGGGCTTAGATTAGAAATGCTGCTGCACAATTTAACATTAAAACACATTTCTTTCTATACTGCAGTGAGTAATGGAGTGAGCATTTATGGTACCTTCAACCTACTGTAGAATATATATATTTGAATAATACTCATACCTCTATCTTGACAGGAGCCCCGATCACCATGGTCTTCTCCATGAGGTTCTGGTTGAAAGCTGGTGGGTGGTCGTTCAGGTCTAACACAGTGACAAACACCTCAGCCACACTGTACTTCCCCTCTGCGTCCTCAGCCTTCACATAGAAGTTATACTTCGAGCGCACCTCTGCATCCAGACTGGCCCAGGGCTGTGTGTAGATGATGCCTGAAGCAGGTTGGATGAGGAACCTATGAAGAGCATTTGTTTAGATACTTTATTAAGGAGGTAGGGATCTCCAATACACATTCAAATGTCCTATCTATCACATTTCCTACAACATTTTTTTTTGTAGAAATAATAAAATTTATAGCAACATTCTTCCCTCGTCCTATTACTAAAAGCCTAAGGTCTTTGCAATGTTTGTCTGTTAAGAACAAGAACAGGCAGCAGGCTACACTGGACAGATATAACATTGTATTATAATTATTATTATATTATTAAGTAAAATAACAGTACAGTTCACATACTGTGAAAGAACATAATACATGTTTCACAATTAGTCTATTTTCTTTGTGTATCTGAAAACAGTATTAGATTACTCTGCTCATAGTACAAGACTGACTACATTTATTCTAGATGTTTACAGTGACATTACAGAAAACATTTTATTATTCTGTTGTTTACTCAGTATAATCAACAATACTGCATTTAAAGGGCCTGTAATCAATTTTTTCCCATTTGAGCAAAAATCATCTGGTCTCAGTAATAAGTCTAGAAGAGATTTTTTTGTCCGATAATCAGAAAATGCTTGTTAACATGATAGCTGTGCTTTACCATCACGGTAAAACTGCTCTGGTCTCTGAAAAGTGCTTATAAACTCATTGCGGTGAATAATTAGAATACTCAGAATATATAAGGTAAGTGAGAAATAACTTTGGACCACTGAAAAACATTCTCTCACTCATCTCTTGCTCAATACAACTGACACTAACCTATTTCATAAACAACAATCATGAAGTAAAATGATGGTGTTTTACTGTAACCTTTTAAAACAAGGTACTACAAAGCACTGTTAACACCTATCAACATGCTAATATTCTAAGTAAAGTATGAGTATGATACTGCAGTGAGGCAACGTTATGTAGTGAGTGTTTACTGCACAAATACCCCACTGTGAAGTAGGTGAAGGTCCAGTCTATTTCCTCACACAATCCAATTATAGGCTTACTAGACACCACCAAAGATCAGTCCTACTTCCCCTGGTGACTCTGTGAAGTGTGCAACCAAACAGCAAGAGAAAAACCTTTATCTAGAATTTTAGATATAGAGCCAATGTATTTAGCAACAAAAAGCTTGAATCATAAACTTTAGGGGGCATTTCAGGTTAATCCCTAGAGATATAAAGTGATTTTGGACAAAATAAATATGGACTAATCTTCGAGTATTTCAAATCTGTCCATTCTTTTGCGCTAGAACTGCTCTTTTGAAAACACATCTCTGTCTAAGAAGCTAAAGTTCGTCCTAAAATACGCTTTTACCCAAACAATCTTTATTGGAAGTAGGTTGCTTGACATGAAAATCCCTAAAGACTAAGACCTGTCACTCTGTATTATAGTAACAACGCTCCATGTTTACTTGTATACAGGAATTATTCTGTTTGAAGGCTCTTAAACATCACTCTAAGGTCTGAAATACTACGACCCATAAAAAGAGGAGTTAGAGTGTTTACATAACCAGATGCTACATTTTGATTGTATTGTGAATTGCAAGAAAACCAACCATTGCTCTCTAAGCTTCCATTTTGGTTGCCGTGGAAATATAATAAAAGTCAAGTTCATTGTAAACCCAGGAAATGCTTTGGGGCACTCTTGAGCTCAGGTTAAACAAAGATTTAGATACAGCTGCATATTTGAACTCAACAAGAGACACCAGAGAGTTTGTGAGGTTGTTATTACAGTAAAAACAGTTGAACTACAAAGTGTATACCAAACAACAATTTTGGCATTTTATTTTGCAAATCTATTCTATGATTGGATAAAATGTGTTAGGACCATACTCACAGCTCAGCTCCAGATCCATACAACGAGTACTTCACGTCACCCCATGGTCCAGAATCTGGGTCCGAGGCCTACAGCAAATAGGACGTTTTGTTTTAGTAGAGACCATGTTTTCAACCACGCAGTACAAGATAGACTGGAAATACTTCTGATGTACTGTAAAAGCAGCTCTTAGTGTCAAAATGTGTGCTGCCTGTATGTATTTATCACCCACAAGGCAGGAAATGACAGTGGTGTGCTGTTAGCATGCTATTTGTTGTTTTCAAGTTTCTAAAATCGTAACAAACAGATGCAAGTTTCTATAACTTCGTACTACATGCACACAAGAAATGCCCACCTACCCCTCTCCTAAACATATATAGACCCCGTTTACATTTGGCCTGAACAAATGTAAACAAAGTAACTAACCAAAAATATGAGATTTAAGTTTATTTAAAAATGTATTCAGGTGATCGGTAAAATCATCTGTACGCTATGTGATAAATGTATTGTTAAAGGTCCTATATTACACAAAATGGAATCTGACTGTTACCGCCTCAAAAACTTACCTGGAGTTGTGATTTGTTTCATTCACACATTTGAGTAACCCTTTATTATTAGTCTGTCAACATCTCTAAAGCTCAAAATGCCCTGTTCCACCTTGTGATGTCATGGAGTGTTAGTTTTCAAGTGAACAGATACCTATAGTTCAGTAGAGATGGGCAATTCCAGGGCTGAAATCATCCAAATGATTCTAGTGAAGGTGTACTGAGTTTAAAAACACAGTGGAGCACTTCCTGTATTGCCACATGACATCACAAGATGGAGTGTTTTCTATTTGAGAGAGGAACTCAGACTAGATTTGCAGGGTTTGTGTGTTAAACGTATGAATGAAACACAACACATCTCCAGGTCTGTTTGTGATGAGGAAACAACATTATAACATAGATCCTAGATTGACCCTTTTGTGACCCCAGCCCTTGGGACAACGGATGGAAATTAGCCTTTGGCTATAATCCGGCATGTTTACGCTCATGTTAAATCATGTCTGTTCATTAACGCGCAATGTCCCAACCAAATAAATAAATAAATAAATAAATCGGAAAATAGCGTAATATGGGCCCTTTAAATATTCTCACTGGACAGCCAAGCAACTGATGATCTGAACATGCATACTATGGTTTATCAGTATCAACATTTCCATCTATAAAAAGAGTCAACTTTTGTTTTCACACTTTGGAGCAAACACATTTTTCAGAACCTAATTTGTGACTATTTCGTGGACACCTGCTCATCTGTCTGCTTGCACAAGGTCGCTGTTCGTTTGTTCTTTTATCTGATTGAAATTGCCCCGGATCAAGGCACCGTGCCCGAGTAGCGTTCACACAAGCCACGGATTTATTAGCGCACCTCCCTGCTGCTCATCGGACTGAAGGGCAGGGGATAAAAGAGCGCTGAAAATGTCAAAGTCTGTCTGACAAATCCAAAATGTCCCCCGTGCATATCTGTCTGCTACAGCTGCACGTGCTACAAAGCTTCAGAATAGGGCTCCAATCAAACGGAAGCAATTAGCAAATCACAATTTTTTAAGTACCATAATTTCCTTCACAAACAACAAAATATCCTGTCATATAAAAACTGCAAAACTCTGTAGTTCTGATCTGTACAGACATGAAAATGTGATTTCTGTATTAGTATGTCAGTTTATAGAGCAGTCTTTTTGTCAATGCACCTGGATGTGAAATAAATGTGAACTTTGAACAGAATCCTGTTATTAAAACATGAATTGCAAATCTAATGGTGCGTTCACACCGGGGCGTCGGGGGCGTCGAGTTTACATGCAAAGTCTATGGTGGACGCGCGTCTTGGCGACGCTGCGTTTTTGCGGCGCGTTTTCAGCGTCAGAGCGGCGAGAATCTGGCGTTGACGCGGCGCGTCTTGAGCGTTCAGGCGTCGGACGCTCAAGCGTCAGGCGCCAGAGTTGAAAAAGCTGAACTTTTTGGCGTTCGACGCGCAGCGTCAACCAATCAGACTACGCTACAGTGACGTAGAGATGTCATTATTCGGACCGGGGAGCTACAAACGCCGGTAGAAAATGGAGGACAGTCTTGTCGCTGTTTGCCAGCACCCACTACTTTATGATGAGACCGGGACAAGAAGGACCTTGCCTGGAGGATGATCAGTGAGGAGATAGGTGTGTCTGGTAAGTTATCACAACTTTGGAGC